>RXPK01000341.1:0-125854 GCA_004143645.1 Protaetia brevitarsis
TCCATTGGACTTTATCTAGCGACTTTGCTAGCAAGATTTGCTTTATGCCGCAAACTAAAAGCATAAGTTATAGAGGATACTAAAACATACTGCAACAGTGTATCATGCAGGTTATAGCCTAGTTTCTGAAGTATACCCACAAGAATCCTATAGCAATTAAGTGTGGAGATGCAAATAACACAGTTTGTTATTGGTATGAAAACAATAGCACAAACTCTGAAATAGACGTAAAAATTATTATTTAGTTAAAACACAAAGGATAATAAATTGTATAGTAATAAGTGCACTGAAAAAAGGTCGGAAATCATGTATGATTGCTGGTAAACACAGAGAATTTCGTTTGAAGATGAGAGAGAAAGGGCATTTATCGTGATATTTCCATTGAAAAACTGTGTCTGTTGTTAAGTGCTATTGCCCGGAGAAGATCGTCTGCAGCTCTGCAACCAAACTTTATATTTTTACGTATGTCTTGATACAATCATATCATTTAGTTTTTTTAGTTGACTATTACATTTATTATTTCTGATTCTACCTGAAGGGAGCTAATTAAATGCTGAAATAGAGTGAGATATATAATTGAATGGAATAAATAAATTACTTCGATCATCAAAAATTAAACGCTTCTCTAACTGCATTGGCTGCTTCAGAAATCCACTAGTGACAAAACAAATTGTTGGTGTTTTGTAATTGTAATTTTCTCCATTCCTTTTGAGTGCATTGCAACTGTTGAATGTGCTTGCCAATAATTACGATGAGGATAGAGTCATCGTAATTGCATTAACTTCAGTTTGGAAGCGAAGCAAGGTAGCACTGCATTAGAACGAGTGAATAACTGAACGCAAGGTGTATTACCTAAAACAGACACATTATAGCATATTGGGCGGTACAAAATTTTATCCTCTTATGTCTATAATTTATCTTAACTGTTTAATGAATTATGAATACAACACTCACCATTATTACCCACTTTCTGAAATAACTGCAACATTCAACACTTTTATGGTACACTTTTGATTGACCAGCATCTTAAGGAGAGACTCCATCTGCAAGGAGATTTTATAGTTAGTAATTATTAAAAATGTTTTACTCCTAAACGTCTTGCGACATAAATTCTCTAATAATTATCTGAATTTTTGGATTAGATAACACATAATGTGTTGTGCTACACATAAAGGGGAAAATTAGAAGCACGAATATCAAATTCATTAAAAAAAATGAGAAAAGATGATTAATAAAATAAGAGAAAAATATTAATAAAAAAATTCATATGAACATAAATCAATAAGATGGTTGAAGCTGGTGGAGTTTTAACAATTTTTTAATGTCGGGTTTCAATTTAATTAACATCAGTCGCGAATCACCACGCTCAATGATCTGGCAGTCTATTCTTTCTTAGACAGTAAATTAGCTACTGCACTAAACCCACGCTCAGCCAAATATGATGAAAGAAACACAATTAAAAATTTCTGTACTAGTTCTCACAATTCAGAGTGGAGAGCTGATATTGATTTTTGGAGCCAGAACTCTTGGTATCCATTTCGAATTTTACTTTTAATTCTTCAGTAGTTGCGAGTTCTACGAGTTCTTCTTCTAAATTTGATGATTCACTGTATCTGCATTTGCGAGAGGGCCTAAACCAGGTTGGTATATTCGTATTTAAAATCATCCTGGAATCGCTCTGTAAAATTTGAATAGAGAAGTTTTCCCACAAAGCAGCTATGACGTTTTTTTGTTTTTATTAAATTCAACTCATTCACCTTGCAATTGGAAATTAACGTCATTAAATTAAAAATTAAAAAAGGTCTGTCAAATAAGCGATGTCATTTTTGGACGCAATCAAGTTTTCCGCGCAGTTCATCGTCTCTGTTTCAAGGAAGTCTCGTACTGACAAGAGTCAAATAGATTGAAAAAAGCGATTCAGACAAACACCTTCCCATAGCCATCGTACTTCTGTGTCAGCAGGAAGCGATTATAGTCTTCATCATTTTCAGTACAAAGTTGCCCAAATAATCAGTCATTTAATGAATTACTTCCTCTCTTGTTGACTGCTCCAATAAGTAATGGAGCTACGTATGCAGGCGCTCATTAAGATTTTTTGCAACCAAGTACTGACGATGAATAACGCATGTACAGCGAGTACATTTGGTACTGCTTGTTTTTTAAATGCGCAATGACGCCCCGTCATTGCTGGAGCACCATCTTAGCCACTGAAAAATATTTCGAATAGGAATTTGTTTTTTTGAAAAAAAAACGTGCATGGTATTAAATATGGATTGTTCCTTTGTATTGGTTTCCATTTCTTTTTGCAAATAATCTGACAACTTTTTCTTCTCTTATAAATTGGACGTTAACCAAGAGTACTTCCTTATTTGGTAAAGTTGATTCTCGTGTTTTAGTCGCTCTCAGTAAATCACTAGTTAACACTGCTCCACTCAAGGGCGCGAATAAACACGAGTGTGTCTAGTCGTGCAGAAATTTATTCACTTCTCCTATCTTGCCCAACACTGGTTTATCCAAATGGAGAGAGGGAAGTCTAGAAGACATACCATTGCGGCTGTAAGTGTATTATATGGGTGTGCTTATTGCTCCTGTTATTCTTAAACAAGCAAGTCTCATAATTTTGCTAAGTATAATAAACTAATCATAGATCTGACCATCGTAACGGATGTCTAGTACCTATATCGCGTTTGTTCATAACCACCATATTTATCAATGGGACTCATTTAAGAGAGAGTATTGAGATATTGGTACTAACAATCACCGATTTAGAACACCACCTATTTCATTGGAGCATAGACGGCACGCTTCAATCATAGTTATTTCATCGTATATTAAAAAATGATTGTGATGACGAGCACGATATCATGAGCTCTAATGCTTGAATATTACGTATAGAAATAAGAATATTTACTCGATTTCTTTGCTGTGCACTAAATTCCAGCCAGCGAGCACGATAAAGAAGGCAAGCAATCTATCATTCTGAAAAAGAAGTTCCATTTAGATTTCGTACAAGTGGATAATAATAGCCAATTATTACGTACCCAGGAAATGCAACGGTCAGCATAGTAGCAAGGACAATAGGCGTTAACAACACCATAAGCTAACAGTAACAGATAAAAAATAACTTGTGTATCCCAAATATTAAATATTAAAAGCCTCACGATACAATACGATATCAAAGTTCCAGTTACAAACATTGTTATCGTGTGCATAGTAATTACAGGATTTAAGTAGTCATTCGCAATTTCGAATGATCGATAGCACGCAAATAGTAGTTGCGTGAGCTTTTGATAAGCAGCTTCAAATTCTGTTGGAGTCATTTCGCTATGTGTTATTAAAATAGTTTTGATTTTACGGTAGCATTCCTCAACAAGATAGTACTGAGGTTCTAAGATGGTCAAGATGGTAACCATGTACATGGAACAAGGATAAACCTTTAGAACGAAAAATAAAGCGTCTAACTTGGTTTTTGATCGTAATCCGTAATAGAGAAAGCTGCAATATAGGACGGATAATACGCCACAAAACGTCCATATCAAGAAACGTCTCCTGATCCGTTCGAGCGCCGAATTCCAAGAAGTTATACAGTTGTATGAGCGTATCTTGATTGCATCGCATTAGCGTGAGTAACTCAGAAATCTTACACACGGAAATAACACAAACGACTGTGTAATTCACACCCACGAATAACTGACCACAAGAGTGTATATTATCTATGCTCCAGAAACTGTCTTCTCTAGAATAGCTTATGTAATACTCATATATGCACGACGTAATCAAACAAGCAGCGTAAAACATTGATGTGAGAGAGAGAATAATCGAACGTCTGAGCAGATTTTCTCTCGAGTTCGTGAAAGCATTTGTAGTGAACTTGTTATCCAATAAACGAGCAGAGCAAATAAACGGACGTCCCAGACAAGCAATGCAGGGAACTGTAGGGCTTAGAATCCGCATAATTCTCACGAAACTAGAAAAGAATTCTGCATTCTTCCGTAATTTTCTGAAGGATTGCTAAAATATTTCTGCAAAATAATAACAGGTGTCCCGTACAACTATCGGCTTTAAAAATGTGTTCTTATAATTTGCAGCATAACATGAGTTATTTAAGCCAAGATCATCGAGTAAAATATAATAATAGATATTCGAAACATAAGCCGACGTACTTCTTACAAAGAATTTTCGTTTGTTTGTTTACCTAAGCAAATGGCTTGTTTTTTTTTTTTTTTACTTAAAACATTATTATGATTTTTCAGGAATAACTTCCTCATTATATTTATTATTCATTTTCATAATTTTTACCATAAGAAATACTATTACTTTCGTTTTAGTTATTAGAAAAACGAAATTAAAAGTGATAAATGCATGTGACACAAGAAAATTGCGAAATATTGGGAGAACTCATAGGAGAGCATTTGAAGCCATCTCATTTAAATCGTATTTTCTTACACAGGCTGCAAATTATGTACCTTTTGTTACTGATTAAAAAAAAGAATTGGTACATGTTGCAGTAAAAAGAATTAAAGGACCTTTTGAATGAATGGTCACAAAACCCGTTCTCCCTATTCAAATTTTAAGGATAAAAGTTTTCCTCCTTGATATGACAATTGATTGGTTTCGGAATTCTGTATAAATCACGGATAAAGAGTTATTTGATTTTGCTCATTCCAATTGCAATGCCCTATATTTGAAAGAAGTTGTTGCGGGTTCCGGATTTCTATGAAGCCAATCGTGTGTTCAAAAGTGAATAAATCGAAATAATAATCACTTAAACACAAATTGTTAGTTAACACTATATGTTTTGGCTAGAGTTCCGTAAGAGGGCCACTGATTTGGCGATTTATATGCATATTAGCGAAAAGAGCACGTATTCCTGAGTGTAAAATAGCTATTTATTTTTTGAGCAAATGTAAAGAAAGTACAAAAACATTGAGTTTTTGACGGATTTAACATGTGGTAGCAACGATATGGAAGGAAAAGTTACGAAAAGTGACCAATTTTTAGATAAAAGAGGCGCTAAATACAAACTTATTTGTTAAGTTAATGTGAATCGATATTAGTAAATTGAAGTAATAGTTAAGCAGCGGTTCCATACAATATCCTGAAATTAGTTTGTGTTAAAGTATATGTTTATTTTCAACAGGGTATAAGGTATTATAGCAATAATCACCAAATCACATACAGGGTGTTTAAAAACGCATCTCCCATGTGGGTACCTATAAACCAACAAAACTTTTTTCTTTCAAATGGAGCATGGTATTTTTTACTACAACATTGAATGCAGTGTAAAATTATAACATTAATTAACTCCAAAATTTTAAAATTACGACAATTATTATTTTGTTTCTCCTTTGACGTATAGACCTTGAAGATGGCGCGAATGCCAAAACATGTAGTCTAGAAATTTAAAAATAGAGTAAGTGAAGAAGGACCACCTGTTATTATTTAATATCCATCATTCATTCTGAGGTACTTAATTACAGAAATATAATAGACAACCAACGTATAAAGAATCTAGTTCAACTCACCTGCTCAGTTATAAACTGTAGATATTGGAATTCAGTTATATTATACTAAGCTTCATATATAAGCTGTTACGTTTTTCTGTCTGATGCGTAATATAATACACTGCATACCTCGATTATTGTATTGTGTTTCTTGCTATCATATTAGTTTAATGTACATGAGCAACCATTGCACTTAAAGGATTATAGAATATTCGTACGAGCATTAAAATCAGTCGATACGATCTGTCAGCGATCAAGAAAATATGCCAGCCGCTACTTGATGTATTTAGCAATCTGATACTTGTGAGATTAACCCAATTCTGTTCGTTTACACGACAAATGTACTTAACTTACAAGGAAACCGGCAATGTAAGCTCAGATTATGGTTCCGATGTTGTCAGGTGTTTATCACCACTGGCTCAAAATTAACCGCCTCTGCAGCAATCAGTTCGACATCTGACTACATGCACATGACACCTATGACAACTGATGAGGTGTTAAACATGTAGAGAAAAATGAAACTCGATTGTACTTCTGGCCACGACTGTCTCCCTAATTTCTTTATAAAAGAATGCGGTTTTTTGTTGACTGAACCACTAACCAGCATCTTTAATTTAAGTGTTCGTACTTGTACTTTTCCTGAGGCGTGGAAAGTGAGTCGAATTGTGCCGATTTTTAAACATGATGAAAACAACAACATATCAAATTATCGACCTATTAGCATATTATCCACCTGTACTAAAGTATCACATCATACAACTCTGTGCGTGCGAAAAGCCTCACATATCGTCATTTCAACATGATTTCATGTCAGGAAGATCAATTGTAACAAACCTGGTTGAAGTCAGCCAATTTATAGGCCGATGCTTAGATAGTAAGGAACAAGTTGATGTAATTTATACCGACTTTTCAAAAGCATTTGACACCATCGACCATACTATCTTAGTTTCTAAATTATCTGTAACCGCGTTTCTTACCTTTTCCGTCTACTGTATCTATTTTCCTTACTGTACCTATTAACGTTCCTTTTATTCGGAGTAACCTGGGGTGTAACATACTAGTCGCTACGTGTTACATTGCCTGTTAATTTTCGATCTCGCTCTGGGTATTGTCACTAGAAGCGGAGGTTAGATTAGTATTGAGGGTTATTTTTTTTACTACTTTACCGGGATACTGCCGACCGTGTTTTGTTCAGCTTATTTTCCGTGCCTTTTCTCGGTTGTTCGTTATTTCCCTTACTTTCTTCTGTTTCCTGGAAGAGTTGGTGAACCTCGTTTGTTTTGTTTACTACACCTGTCAGCTGTTTTGACAGCGCGAACGATGTTAGCGGCGGTTGTTCGGTAAAGTCAGGGTTACCAACTTTTCATTTCTAATTTCTCTTCAAGTTATCTTTTATGCGAGTACTTTGTATTGTCTAGGGATGTTTAGAGCGTTTTACTTTGTGGAGTTTCATTACGTCTTTCCGGTATCGATTATTCGAGAATCGTGGGATTTATCGGAAAAGGTTCGAAACGATCTTCCGGTTTTCTCGTGACACTCCGTGTTGGCTCTATGAGTGTGTAGGCCTGCGTTTGGTTCGTCCGCAATTGCCATTTTGTTGTGTGGAAGTAACGCATTTGAGTTATGCGGATTTAAGGGCATTTTGCGAGTACTGCTGGCGGAATCGCATTGCTTTTGATGGTTTAGGCGAAGGCCTAGTGTGGAAATTTTTGCGGTTCGTATCGCTCAGGCGGATTTTGTGCAGTCAGACGACCTACGTTTTCACCGCCCACGTGTTCTGAACCGTGTGGTTCCTTAAACCCTTGGACGCAAGGGTTTTTATTTTCCACCTACGGGTTAACCTACTCATTGTATTATTATAAGCTGTGAGCCTTTTTTAAGGCATAATTACCGTTGCCTAATCTTGATGGGGTGATGTAATCTCCCTAATTGGACTTTGGTGTTGTCCATCTCAAGCCTGCCATTCAGGGTTTAGTCACCGCCATCCGCTGCACGTTTTTGCGAGTTATCGAGCCTGGAGACAGACCCGAATTCCTGATCTGGGGGCCGTCAGCACCGGAGGTCGCACGTTTTCTCCCAAGACGCTAGACGTGGGGGAGGACGTCGGCGAAACGAATCAGGCTTGTGTTTTAAATTTTACCTATTATTGCCGTTAACTATTTTTGTATGCTCGCCTAAACGGCAGCGTAGAGCCAATTTCTTGAGTAAAGAAGCCAATTAGGCATCGGGGGCTCATGTTTGTTACTTTTTTTTTTCTTTTCCCTTCAGGATATCAAGTAATTGTTTTAATATATATTTAATTTTAAACTTTATAAATGTTATCGTCGTCGGATGCGGCAGAGTTTTAAACTTGCCACTGTTGAAATATTGTTAGCGCTAGCTTTGTGATCATCAACGTTACGCGTACGAAACCCATCCGTGTGTAGTTAAGATTACTTTGTAACTTGGTTACTTCTATTATCTTTAAGGTAACTCGATATTTATTTGAGCCCTAAATATTTTTTTTGTACTCGTCTGCGTTTATACATCTTATTCTCCGAAATATTTACAATTTTTAACATTCCTTTTACTACGCATATTTACCATTTACAATAAACTTGTTACTTACATTTACCGCGTAATTTGTAGTTTCGTTATTGTTTTTTTTTCCTGTTGTTACGCTGATTTCCCCCTATACTTACTATCTCCGAATTTCCCGTTTTGACGGACGCCTCGACAGGGTAAATCTTAAAGCGGGTGGCGCCTTAGTTTTCGGTCTTTGTTGTTAACCCACCCCCGTCTCCACTGAAGCCGGCGGGAACCTGAATGACAGGTAAGATCCTGGACCTTTCGAGGAAGTCAGCAGTAGTTTGGTTTTTTAATATTTTTGGCGAGTAAGTTGGTTGGCGTCATATTATCTGCTTTTGGATTCTCACCTGCAATTGGAAAATTGGTATATTCCTACCTTCAGAATAGATCTGCATACGTGTATTACAATGGATTTATTTCAAATACTTTTACAACCACCTCAGGAGTTCCACAAGGCTCAAATCTAGGACCTTTATTATTCAATATTTACATAAATGACCTATTAACATCTATAACCTGTAAAGTTTTGGCGTATGCAGATGACTTGAAAATATTTCATAAAATTACATCAATTTCTGATTGTGGTGTCCTGCAGAAGAATCTAGCAATAATCCACAATTGGTGCACGATAAACAAGATCCAACCAAGTATTAGCAAATGTGCTGTAGTAGTTCCACAAGGTGCAAACTACCTATCATTAACTCTTACATTGTGGAGCAAACAAATAGCTCAAGCCACTTGAAGATCAGATACCTCGGTGTACAGTAACTCGAAACCATCAATTCCATTGGGTCATTTTACAAACAAAAAAAAACTTATGACATATGTCAACTATATAAACCTCGTTCCATATTCCATTCCTCCTTGGTAAATCTGTGATGACCTAAAGGTTATTTCCTGATTACTTGGACTGCAAAGAGGGTTTACCAAATATTGTTGTTATGCTAGTGTTTGTGGGAAAGCCGTGCAATTCAGCAATATTATCAAATAAAAGGGTGGCAGCATGTTCCTGGAAAATTTAATACGAAATTTGGGCCGTTAGTGAATTCTAATTTGGTAATTCTAACCTCCCTACACATTAAATTAGGATAGATTAAACATTGTGTGAAAGCACTGGATAAAGAAGGCAACTGTTTTAAATACTTAAAGGTTCAGTTTTCAAAGCTGTCTGATGCGAAAGTTCGCGAACGAATATTTGTTGGTCCACAATTTAGGCATCTGTTCGAAGATGAAAATTTTAAAAGTATCATGAATGATTTAGAGCTGGTAGTATGTTTGCAAACATTTTTTGGGAAATCGAAAGAGTGAAAACTACCAATATGTCGTGGTTAATTTGCTAGAAAACTATAACAATTCGCGGTGGCGAATGTCCTTCAAAGTTCATTATTTGCATTCACATTTAGATTTCTTTCCTGCTAATTTAGGAAAGACGAGTGGTGAATAGGTGGAAAGATCAATCCTCAAGACACTGCAGGAATGGAGAAACGGTATGGGGATAGATGGGATGTCGTCATGATGGGAGATTAACGGGCAACATAAAAAGAAAAAAATAGCTTTATTGATGCTAAGCTTTGACATATCAGCGATTTTCCTTTATGTACAGTTAAGTGCTTTTGTATTCTTGATATCAATGAGATATCCTAGTATTTGTCATGTCAAGATTTCTGCACTTATCTATTTTTCTTTCTATAACTTTTGTAACAATTATTATTTATATAGGGTCAGGCAATTCTGTGGGAACATCTATTTTTGGCTAAATTATGGGCTCTATTAAAAAATAACCCTAAAAAAGTGTTTGTAGTATTTGTATTCTAGTTTGTAACATACTTTGATTTCCAACATCTATTATACATTTCGAGATATGACGTCATTGGTACTTTTTTTTAAATGAATCACCCTGTATCTTTTCACATTTTCGAATAGACACTTTTCCAAAAATTACAACGATATACGACTTGGTAGGTGAGATATTAAAATAAAGCATTTAATTTCATTTTATTAATACGTAGATGATAAGTACTGTGGCATTTGCTGAAGCAGCGTCTACTTCACAGGAAGTAATAGTCTACTTTTTTGTTTAAAGTCTCGCGCAGTTGAGATAATACGGTATTATTTTAATTTTTATCTGCTTCTTTGTTTATTGTACAAATGCTGACCAGCGAATCCCACGTTACTCCCCAGAAGGGCGTTTGAAGTTCAGAAAAATAACACCAACGATCATTCTTGCGCCCTCCTGTAAAGAGAAGCGAAACTAATAATCGGTACGGAATGACGTCATAACTAAACTTTATAAAAATTCTTTACATGGCTGTTTTGAAACAATTAGCCCGCAGTCCACGATTTAGCTACAGAAAAGCACGCGTTTCCCTTCGTTCCGGGCGTTTCCATATCTTAAAATTAAAATTATACTTCTCATCTTAAATTTTGCAATTATAATAAGCTTAAAAATTCGAAAACAGGAAGCAAAAGCTTTCCTCGAGAGGTGTTTTGCTTTTGTGTTAAAACCGTTCGAAAAATTCCTCTTTTCTTTCTTTAAAATTTTTGTGAGTGTTGTGCCTTATAATTTGGATTACGGGAAGAATTAACTACCCACATCGGTTGGTAAGATGTTCAAAATTTCTGCTTAAAACTAACCATTGCAAATACGTGAAAACCGTAACTCGTTCGCTCTCTCTCTCCCTTAAAAAAATAATTTTTGTAGTAAAAATTACTAGTGCTTATGCTAAATAACTTAAATTAAATTTTAAAAATATTCATCCAAATAGTTGTGTTTCGTTTTGTCTTTTTACTTGTTATTTTATTTAAATTGTAGCTTGTTAGTTTAATTCTATTGTCCCAATTTATTCAATATATAATTGTAAAAAATAGTCACTCTATTATTTCGCCATACCTAATTAAAAAAGAAGTTCAATTTGTACCCATAGTAAAGTTTTGGAGAGGAAGTTATTTCGGTAAGAGAAAGCCGACGAGGTGGGTAAGTCGACAATCTTTAGGCTAACTAACGGCCCTGCTTCGACTGACTGAGGAAAACACCTTTGGAACGCATCTTTGGCTAAAGCTTCTAAAACCAATCGCTACCGAACAAAAAGATTGCTTTCCGACAGCGGCTCGTCAGTCAAAAGAAACAGGTGGGTTATCTGTGAAACGGATTTGGTTTTGCTTGAGTGAATTTGGGCTGACCATCCCCAAAAGTTTCCAGATAAGAAAACTCGTTCCGTTGCATGGCTATTAACATCTTTAGTTCCATTACGATCAATCTTATCCACCATTTCCTGACAAAACTGGATCCTTCTATGAAGGTTATCTTCATTTAATTCTTTTACTAAATATTCTTTATACGGATGGAACTTATTTTTAGACAAGAAAGAAGGATCAATAAAGTAATTTAGGATAGTTTCGTTAGTGACCCTTTTAGTTTTTTTTTGAAGATTAATAAAAACATCTAAAGAGTTATATTCATTTGTAGCAATATTATGTCGACCAGATTTTGGCCATTTTCTTTTACACTTTCAGTTTCATTTTGTAACACTCCTGAGACTGTTGATTTTGAAATACTTTCATCAGAGAATATTGCATGCATCTTGAAGAGCCTCTGCCTTTCTCCAAAACCAACCATCATTAACAAACTAATTCTTTTACGTTCTGTTGAATATTTTATGCTCTTTAGTGGTGGAAATTAGTGTTAAACTACAAATATTTAAAATATTAGATCTTTAATTTAATTACTCTTGGTTAGAATAATTAGGATTAAGTTCTTGTAAGTATTAGAATAAGCACTGCTGTTGTTTTGTTTCTTTTTAGATCATTACTTCTTCCCTGTTTCAACTTCCAATGTGTGAAAAAGGAGCAGCTACGCGAGTACTCAAGGCTGTCGGCATTTAAGGAAACGCGGAGGCTGTTTCTTAGAACTCAAAAGGAATAATAATAATTTGCGGCTATCATTAATAAGGTCTGGACCTCTTCGCAGATCCTCCCAGAGTGAGATTTTTGCCATGATTTTCCCTTACTCCGTGGCCATTGATTTCATATGAGTATATTATATATAATCAATGTCCTTTGCGAATGCTGGGAGATAACGAAAGTCGTTCCATGGGCACATTTAATAATAACTGATAGCTGACCAATTTACAGTAGACTCGCGATTATGTGAACTAATCACATTTCACATATTTTATCATTTCACAAAAGTAGTATTCATATGGTCGCGAGGCTACTGTATTATATTTTTGTTATTAAGAATCATAAGGAAATTATTTAGTTAGAGTAGGAACATTTCAATTGTTATGGAATCCATGCAGTACTTAGAATATGGCAGCTGCGCATTATGTTGATGATGTGCTACAAACCACTTTACTACCTTATCCGAATGGCCGTCCACACGTCCTTTTTCAGCAAGACAATGCACGTACCCATATTGCTCGTCGAAGTATGGACTTTCACCGAAAAGTAGGCGTTAAAGTTTCGCCGTGGCTATCCCGCTCACCGGATTTAAACCCCATTGAACATGTGTGGGATATCATGGAGAAGAGATCCCCACTTCGTCACATCCTTGTGTTTGCGACTCTGGCGCAGCTAATCCACGAGGCTCAAGTTGATCATCGCTACCCAAAACAATA
Organism: Protaetia brevitarsis; assembly: GCA_004143645.1. Taxonomy (NCBI): domain Eukaryota; kingdom Metazoa; phylum Arthropoda; class Insecta; order Coleoptera; family Scarabaeidae; genus Protaetia; species Protaetia brevitarsis. The sequence continues at coordinate 12,689 of RXPK01000341.1, forward strand.
CAATATTCGTCAGGATTATTCATGCAAGGGACTTAATAAACCAGATAAATATACATTATTTTATTACAAAATTCACTGTTTTGATAGAATGGACCGAAATTAATACCAGTATACGTCTCAGATTCATTCTGAGGGTATTGAGAGAACATGAAAGAGTACACTGGAGCCTAAAAGTCCCAAAGTTACCCGAATTAAACCTTTATATCTCCGAAGTTAGATCTAATGGAACAAAATCGATGTTAGACTCGAATCCATCATCACAAGCATACACAACAGTATATCATAACATTAAAAGCACCAAATTGTGTGTGTTGGTCAGTGTATTTATTCGTTTTCCATCATTAAAATATTTAATGTTGTATTATCTATTCACAGAGATCTTGTACTTCATTAGCCTAATAACTCTGCATAATGCAGAAGTTCGCCTAATCGCTTTTAATTGAACCCAGAACACCATCATCATTCTTCATGAATCCGTACACAACACATCATCATCGTCACGCGTTGTCTAAAAAATGACGCGTGCAAAAATTGAAGCTGTTATCGCTGCCAATTATACAAATATGTGTTACTGCTGTCAAACAAGACCGTTGCGATTCTTCTGTTCGTTTATGGGACCAACACCCTTCACAGTAAAATGCTGTCACGAACTAGAAGATAAATTCTTACTGGAACGATCCTTAACTCTCACTGTAGTATCGCTTGCGTATGCCACTGGTGTATTTGCATCGACCTTCTACGAATTTTGCGCAACGTATTCTAATACGGATATTTTTTGGAGCGTGAGTAATATGTACTGTTGCGGAATGTTGATTTGTGGAATAATTTGCGGAACAATGAGTCTGGTGACCGTCTACAAAGCTGACAGATTAGCGCTCGTTTCTCGTTATAATCAAATAGCCATCAATTTGGCACACGATCTGCACGCAGATGAATGCTTACGTTGCTGTAGAAAACGCTTCCTGAGAAGCGTAATTTACGTAACGCTGAGTATTTTGAGTTGCGGCTTCTCTGCTTACGATTGGTTGACGACGAAGAAGTTGCTGCACTTAAATACAGGTTTACGAGTAATCGTCCTCAACATTTACACGTTTGGCATTTTGACAGCATTGGACCCCAAGGAGTCTCGTTAAAATTGTTACCGAAAAATAAAAACGTATTAGAGGCGCCAAGCAAAATTACGTCGATTGAATTCGAAAGTGTTTACCGGAAAGTCATGAAAATAATATTCATATGCAATCGGTCGGTTGAGACGACAAACGATTACTTGAATCCTACTGTCGCTTTCCACACGCTGGCTTTAGTCGTCCTCGGATGCTTTACGTTCTACGTAGAAGTCCTATCCACTTTCGAGTACAAAAAAAATACGTTCTCACGTCTAATCTACTACTATTCATTTACCGTTTATATCCTATGCATCAGCTACTATCCTTGTTATGTGAGTGAGGAATTTAGTAGTCTGGTAAGTGAATCGTTTTTAGCGTTTGAAAAACATTTATAATATACTTACCATTGAATTTTTCATTCCAGAATGATAAGCTGCTTATGTTCTTGTACCGTCTCCAGTTGCACAAGTTGAAGAGACAACAAAGATATCAAGTAATTTTATTATTTTACATTCTCAAGGGAATACCGGCAATACGAAAATCCATCCGTAGCCGAATAAGTATGATTTGCCGGCCCCAGGCGATTTTCGGCTGAAAATTGCGACATATATTTGACTCCTTAGAACCTAAGCCAAATTTTGAGTTATTTTTTTTTCTAGACTATCCAAGCGGTACGCCATAGTTAAAAAAAAGAATTCAATTTTTAACGATTTTTGTAGAATATCTTTCTTGGGAAAAAGGCAAACGGAGTTATACCTTGTAATTGTAAATTATTAATTAGTTTATGTTTGTTATTTTTTTTTAAACAAAAATTGTTTACCATCGGGTTTAGGGTTCTTTAGTTGATCTATTTGGTAACTACCTAACATTAAGAATTCAAACAGTGTGCTACAAAGGTTACACTTCGGAGTTATATGTCGCAACATCAGGTGTTCCGCAGGGCTCATACTTTGGCCCCTTGCTGTTTTTGATTTTTATCAATGACCTTCCCACCGTCATTTCATCTCACAAACTCTTTTTTGCGGACGATTTAAACTTATACCGAAGCATCAGCGGCTCTAGTGATTGTACTGCTTTGCAGGCACATTTAAATCGACTCTCTGCATGGTGTGAATCTAATAGCTTGCCCCTGAATATAGAGAGATGTAAGACTGCTACTTTTACTAGAAAACTTAATACAATTAGACAACATCAACTTAGCCCAGACTGATCTTGTTAGGAAATGGGGCATTTTGTTTGACGGCAAGTTAACTTTTACAAATCACATTCAAACAATCCATACGCAAGCAAGACAAAATCTTGAATTTGTTGTTCGCCATAGTCGATGCTTTTCTAATATACAGGGTGACATAGAAAAACTACAATGCATAGCACAACGAGATAGAGGAACGAAAAATAACAAAAAAAGTTCCTATACACTAATGTCCGATTGCTTTTTGTTTCCAAATTACAAACTGTTTTTTATATTGTTCCTGTATTTTAGTATTACCTAGGCAATAAAAAATATTTTAAGGTAGGCTGTGATTTCATGAAAAAAAAACATTTGGTAAATGTCAAACTGTCAAATGTCATATTAGCATAGTGTCTTGAAAGTTTTATTTCAAAATGGTGCGCCGTATTTTCGTAGAATACAGGGACGTAATCATGTGTTCAAAATCTTCCGAAGCTCAACGGATCTAGCGAGAGAGATACCCATTAAGGAAAGTTCCTAATGTTAGGACATTTATTGACGTACATAGACGTTTGGGAGAAGATGGTTGCTTTAAAAAACCAACATTTGATTCTGAGATTAACAGAACTCGTCGTACTGTTGCAAATGAAGAAGCTATTTTGCAAATAATAGAAGACAATCCTAGAATAAGCACTAGAAGAAGAAATGCAGCTGTACCGAATGTCAATCGTGAATCTGTTAGGGAAGTCCTCAAAGAACAGTTTCTTCATCCATTTCATTTCCAAAAAATCTATCACCTATTGGAACAGGATTTCCTACCGCGTTTACAATATTGCGAGTGATTGCAAAATAAAGGGCAAAACTTTCTGTTATTAACTTTGTTTACCGATGAAGCAGTTTTTAGTCGCGATGGCATTTTGAATATTCACAATATGCATTATTGAAGCGATGAAAACCCTCATCAGAACGTAATACGGAATCACCAGTATGGGTTTTCCATTAATGTGTAGGCAGGTATAATCGACAATTATCTAACTGGACCACTTTGAATGCCCAGACGATTGACAGACGAACTCTATCGATTATTTTTAGAAAATGAACTGAATACTTTATTAGAAGATGTTCCATTGAATATCATAAGAAGAATGTACTACTACATGCATGACGGCGCGCCAGCTCACTATTCTAGGAGAGTAAGGGAGTTTGTGCAAAGAAAATTTGGAAATAGGTGGATTGGTCGTGGGGGACCTATACCATGGCCAGCTCGTACTCCCGACCTTAACTTCCTCGATTTTTAATTTTGGGGATTTATGAAAAGTGAAGTGTATACCGCAGAACTAAATAGTGAAGAACAATTATGGAACAGAATTGTGGATTTCGTAAATAATGCTAACATATTTGAAAGATGGCGCCAGTCATTAACACGAAGATTGGAAATGTGTATTCAAGAACAAAGTCACCAAATTGAATACCTTATGCAGAACTAATATGTATCTTATATCTTTGAATGTTATTTTGTTTAATAAAAGCCTTTTAACTTCAACAGCTTGTAACTTGAAAACAAAAAGCAATCGGACATTAGTTTAGGGATTTCTTTTTGTTATTTCTTGGTCCTCTATCACATGTTGCTATGCATTGGTAGTTTTTTCTATGTCACTCTGTATTTCTTGTAAATATGTTTCCTTTTTAGTGGTCGATCACGGTGCATGTGTAGGTAATAGGTCCTTTCTTATTTTTACTAAACTCATTCGGTATTCGGTTAATAATGGGAATTCACGTGTTAATAAAAGTGTTAATCCGCAAATGTATTTGCAGGTGGAATCCATGATCAAAATGCTACGAACTCAATACTTTGGCTTGAAATCCAACGGAACTATTATATCGAAGAAATGGTTGATAATGGTGAGTAAATATCAAATCTACACCCTAAAAAAAAATGTGGTAAAATTACCCCAAAAATAGGAGGCAACTGGGCCACCTCCTATTTTTGGGGTAAATTTACACCTACAGGGGATTTTCCACATGCTTGTGGAATATTCCTTGAAAGTGTGGTAATTTCCCCTGGTAAATTTACACCTCAAAAGTAATATTCCCTAATGGAATGGAATAATTTCAGGTAGATTTACCACACCTTTAAGGAATATTCCACCAGTATGTGAAAAATCCCCTATAGGTGTAAATTTACCCCAAAAATAGGAGGTAGCCTAGTTGCCTCCTATTTCTGGGGTAACTATACCACATTTTTTTTAATGTGTAGATTAGAGTAACAACAAAGGAATTAGAAATAATTGATTATTAGTTTGTTTTATTATCCAGAAATATTAAGATTCAGTTATCTAATAACATGTTTATGTCATTTAGAACTTAATGCAGATTCTCCACTTAAATATTCGAGATATACCATATATAATATTAGATTTCATTTTAATAATTTCTGAAAGATATATTAATTAGTTGGATTACAGAGAGTTTACAATAATTTCAATAAATTTTTAAAGTCAATAAGCAATATTTTAAAGAATAAACATTTTAAACAATAGTTACTAAGAATTGGTTGTATTCATAATACAAAGATCTACTTGAATGTAACCATAAAATAAATTTTGACTAACAAAATACATTAAAAAAATCTTATCAATTTGAGTTTGGATTTGGATGCTTTTTTATTTTTGTTGCCCTGTTCAGGGTATATTTTTAAAAAAATACCTCTGCGGAACTTCAAATGTGTTAGAAGCCTCTCTTGCGTACTGCAAATTAAAATTAAATTATGCCACCATCATGGTGGAAGAAGAGAAGCGCGGTTTATATCGCTCTTCTGAACCAAATCCCTAAGGTTCCAATAACGTTAATTACTTATGCAATTGTTTAATTTACTGTTACACAAATGTATTATGTAAAAGTTATTGGAATAAACTTAATGATATGTATATATCATTAAGTTTATATATATAATAATAATAATAAATGTAATAATAATAAATATATAATAATAAATGTCTTTCTACCATTAAAGAATGCGACTTCACATTTCCTAGAAAAGAAAAATAAATGTAAAAAACATGAAATAAATATATTTTTATTAATACCTTCTTCCAAGCACAATTAACGGTGTATTCACCTCAATATCTTCAAGTTTAGATTTATCCTGAAAATTTTTAATAAATTTAGCATTTAAAAATATATTGTATGTATATATTAGTGCTGCGAATCGAAGCCCCTTTATGTGAAACCGGGGTTTGGATGCAGTGATTAATCGTCTTCAAAACTAAAAATTGTAGCCGGTAAAACCGGTTTTCAAAACCAAAACCGGTTTTTAAAATCAGATTATTGCGCCTTAAATAGGTTTTTCGAATTTAAAATACATAACACCTTTAAAAAAGTAACACGTATTTTTTTTAGTTTAAAACTGGTTTTGAAAATCGTTTTTAAAAACCGATACTAAAAATCGATTAACCGGTTTTTGATATCTGGCGATTCCCGAAATGCTAGTATATACATAACTAATGTTGTGATTAACTATTAAACTCAAATTTGCCGTCCTGTCGTCTTGCACATTTGCATGTGTAAGTGGTTAATACCTACTTTACTTTTGTTTTGTTGACGAGGTGATGAAATAATCAGTGTACCTACACATACATATGAAAGTATAGTATAATATACCTACTTATAATAATTTGTTCATTAAATCCTAAAGTTAAACCAAAAAGTCGCTTCCTTACTTTACTTGTATCATCACTTAACAACGAAAACATAGCCTCCAATAACGGCAAGGCACTAGTCTTTTTATATTTCCAAATGTTTAATGAAAGAGAGAAAAAAAAAAGAATTTACTCCTTCAAAACGAAGATTTTCTGTTGTTTAAATTGAAAAGTTTGATATGGTAGTTTCCCGCGAGTGACTTGCACGTTGAAAACTTTAAATAAAAGTACCATAACTTGTAGCAACAATACCGCCAAATGCTATTGAGGTTAAGTTGCCAGTATATCATATTACATATCCATACGCAGGTATATGTCTATTATTTGTATGTGCTGCCATAGCTAAGTACATGGTAATCATCTCAATACATAATTAATGTAAAATGAACTTATCTCAATCTTTATTTGCAAGACAATCAAAAACACACCATTCACATTTATGCGTTACGACCATCAGTCTAGATGCAGCACTTGTATTCAAACTGCGTACCTCAAACGCTTGCGCGTTGTATGGTCGACGGCATGTAATGCATTCTCGTAACGGTTTTAATTTTTGATCAAGCGACACAATGTAATACAACGTTAAAAAAAAAAAAAAACATTAAACATTTTTAAACATTTCGGGTTCCAATCAAATAACAGACACTTACAAATCAGAATTTCACATCACTTGTATTGTCCATATTGTATTTTTACCAACATAAAGGGGTAATATTCCACGAAATATGTTATTTTTCCTTGCTACTAAGCAAATTTTCCCAAGTGGGGGAAAATTACTTCATTTATTGAAGTATTTTTCCATCAAAGTCGGTTTACCAGGCAAAATTACACCTAATTTGTGGTAATCTGATGTTTATCCTCCTTTTGGTGTAATTTTACCTTGTATTTCATGTTTTTTCACACACCAGTGAGGTAAATTTACCATCATTTTTTAGAGTGTATGTGTTTGGACCGAATGTAATCCACTTAGATCCTGGGGTGGAATTTGCAAATCGCAATTATTAATTAGGTTATTGTAATGTAGATATTGACTTGAAACAAAATAAAAAATTCTATTACATTTCTAGAGCCAATCGAAGAGAATACATATTTGGCCAAAATGTATTTGTTACATATGTAGGATTGAAATATTCAAACCCTTTTTGCGTTTTGTGAATTACAATATAATATTTCAGTAAACATAATTTCAAGTCAAGTTAGCCCCTTACATCTTTGAAATATCTCGATTTTATTTATTTTTTACACCCTATATTGCACGAATAGTCCATGTTGAGTTGAATTGCGCATGCGAAGAAAAGGTTAATAAATAAAATGATAGAATCCACATTTCTTCACAACATGAAAAGCTAGTTTTGAAATGAAAGCCCGGTATAGTTTGCAAAAAGAAACAAACAAAAAATTATAAACAGGAAGGAACAAGAATGAAAATGCAGGTAATTTAGCTCCAGGATATAACTTATACACAATAATTTTCTGGTTATACACTGTAAAAAAAGTTGCCTACAATTTTACCGGTAAATTTGCTTCATAAGGTAAAATTTCTACCATCTAGTAAATTTCACATGCTGATGTATTTTTTAAATATTGTACTGTAAAATTCGTATGTAATATTTATATGAACTGTATATTTACCGAACGCGTACAGTTAAATAACCTAATAACCAATCACATTGCCGCTTATTCAAGTAAAAATAAATATAAAAGATCCTCAAATTTTTACTCAAATTTAAATACCCAAAAAAATTGTCAATTTTACACTTTTAAGTAAATTTTGATAGTAAACATAAAATTGTACATGTTTTTTCCTGTATTTTTCTTTCGAATGTTTATTACATCTTAAACTTACATGAAAAAGCTATAAATTTTACCGAAATCTTTTTTTCCATGTTAAATATCCTAGAAAAAACATGTAAAACAAAATTTACATGATTTATTGTGGTAAATTCACAACGTTATTACATGTAATATTCCTAATTTACCATGGCAAAATTACTGTAATTTTTTACAGTGTAGAGAAATTTGGATTCTATTGCATCACTATTAATAATCCATATGTTTTAGATTGCGTATGCAGGATTTACGTACGCGTTGGTGGCTATACAATGTTACGCTGCTATGGTCCATCCGCCATCAAATTAAACCAACATAATTTCTTAAATGGTCTGATTTCCATATCAACGTCCAAAAATTGGAAGCAGTAATAGAGCGTACTTCAACAACGCTTACAAATTCAATTTCACATAGCACGGCTGGAGACAAACATAGCCACAAACATAGCAGAAGTGGATGAAGGTGTTAAGTAATAAAAATTGAATATGGAGAAAATGTAGATTAAGTGTTTTATGTTGCATGCATAACAGGACATAGATGTTGCGTTCAATCACATATGTTAAGACAAATAAATATATTCTAGAACATTTTAGCTTTACATCATGATGGGTTACATTATTCCCCATTTCTACCATAAATAATTTGTGACAAAAATGTGACCTTGCAAATGTTCTTTGATATCAAAATATCTATTATCATCAATAAATATTTACTTCCTCACACTAATGTTGTATTATTAGTATAACATGCACGATGATCCTTTGGCAATGATTGCCAGACGAAAATAGAATGCGTATTCCATTATGTTGTGCAATGATGATCGCTTTTTCTAACCAAACATTCAATTCAAAAAGATAGCATGTTTAATGTTGTCAAAAACCTGTTCATGGTTTCCCCCGTCTTTCGGTTTATAGTACTTTATGGAAGAAAGAGACATAATGAATGCTTTCCAATTAACATCGGACATTACAGCAAATCCAGTATCTTCACACGAAAAGGTGTGACACTCTTTAGTTTGTTAAGCGGGCGTTTACAAACCTCTTTCGCGCCAACATAATGGCAGTATAACATGGGTTACTTTGTTCAAGTTATTTTCGCAACATAGGCGGTTTTTCTGGAAAACAAGGGCACTTACACACTCTCCATGAATATGTGGAGCGAAACGATACATTTTCCATTGCATACTTAAAATATATTGTTTGAAAACAGAAAGTGAAACATGCATGAATAGGCGATGTAGAAAATTAACAAAAAATTTAAATGTGGAGCTGTAAATGTAGATAAAATTACATGGCTTGCCTCGGAAATTGTTGTAGAAATAAAATAAACATAAGAAGTAGCTAATTAAACAATCTAATTATGATAAACAACTTGAAAAACGAAACTGGGATACACAGAAGAGAAGTTTACAGATATCTGCTACAACAGATATTACTTTAGTTTGGCATTCGTGACATAGATGGCACACCAAAAAGTATGCTTTTAATGTCATTAATTAGAAATACTTTATGCTTTTATATGTTTCTGTAGTGCAATTCTCTGACGGAATGTATTCTATTGTAATAGCTTGTTCATTTCTTCTTATAAACTATGCAAAGGATATTAGATATTAGAGGAATTACAGTGTAATATATTATTCAATTAAAATAGAAATTGGGAGTTTTATTACAAAAAAATTTGGGGGTTTTATTTTATTTTTTGTAATTTTGCAGTGGAAAAAAACAATATTATGTAAAAAAGTTTATTTTAAAAATCCTACTATTTCGTCTTGAATCTGAAAGAGTAAAATGTGTATTTCACAGAGTAACAGTAAGGACATAATTGTTGGCACCTCTGATGTTTTGTAGACACGCTTTCGTGACCTATAAATACAAAGTGAATAGGGGCAGCTTCTAGCGATAGGGAAATAAATAATCTTAAGTATTATATTATATGTATAACATAATAGATATTGTTTTATTAATGTGATGTTTGCTTTGACGTTGAAATATTTAAAGGAATCATGACTAGTAGTGGAAGTTATAAGCAAATAGCTTTATAAGTTTTTATATAGACATAGAAGTTAACTGCATAATGTATTATAAATAAAACAAGAAAAAAATTTAATCTGCTTTAATAATTGAATTTGTTAAATTATACCATTTTACAACTTCTAACAAAATTCTCCATTCAAATCTTTTTAGGTTTCCAATATCCTAATTGATATATAATATTTGTTGGTACAAAAAATCATGGAAAAACATTCATTGTTAAGATATATTGGCCTCGTCACATTTGTTTTTTAATAATCTATTAAAGCGTTTAATTTGTCTATATAAATATCCTACTGTTTTACATTTCTCTGTCCACATGTAAGAGCACTATAATTCAAAATGCAAAATGAATATATTTGATATAGAAAACATATGCAGAGAATTTACCATATTTTATTTATCAGAAAGAAAACAAAACTAGATCTCGTTTTTTTAGAATTATTAAAGCATGTTTCCACAGCACAATGTATTGCAGTCTTTGATCACTTTTTATTCATTGTAAGAACTTATTTTTGCACACTTTAGAGCAAATAAAAGCAAAACTGTATGCTACGATGAAACAATTTAATGTCTTTCACAATAACTATACACACCACACAGAAATACACACGAACTAGTTATCTAATAAATACAAAATTAAAAAGGTAACATAATCTGAATAAAACAAATTTCGTTTATTTATAAAACATAAACAATAACATTAAGCCATCTTGAAAAGATTTTGTGCACAAAATATTCGATACCACGAAGTCTGTCAACGGTAACTAGTATAATAATATTAAAATCATTAGTATCCCGGTATTTCAATTCAAATGCATAAGAGAAAGTGAATACGCACGCCGCGATGTATTAGCCAAGCGCCCCAAACGTATAATCATAAATCATAATTGAAGGAATTTCCCAAGAATATGTTTACCAGATGTTTACCGTCGAAACACGCACCATCTCTTTTCAGAACTACCCATCACTTTCTAAACTGTCACTTTAAACTTTTTCTCAACAATAGTAAGCGAACGGTACTAGTAGCGCCATCTCATGTTCAATATATTCGACAGAGAGTTGCATTAGAGTGATTTAGTTTGTGTTACGAAAATAGAGGGATGTGTCCGCCCCTTTAAAAACCAAGATATTCCACCGCAATATACAAGGAACAATAAATCAAATATTTGCTTGGGCAGATTTCTATCACAGCGAAACTAATCCCTTGAAACATAGATGGCGTTGCAAAATAAAATATAAAATGAATTTATTGCACATGTTTGACAGGCGATGGAAAAGGTTATTTTTACTAGTAATTTGACAAGATGCAAAATCGATTAAATAAATTACTCTATGGGTAGGTAAGTAGCATGAGTTAGCCAGAATTGTAATCTAATTAACCAAAAAGACGGGTATTTTAATTAAAAAGTTTTATTTACACACTAAATAATACATGAAATAAGTTTATATGCATAAGCAGGGTAAACGGGCAGAATGAAGTTCATTATTCTTAGTAGGCAGTGAGCAAATATGTAGAAAATTACATGGAAATAAAATGTGCAGTAATCGAGAAAGTAGTCACCAGATTATCGGACTTTCAAAATCGCAGTGCGTTCTAGTTGTCTAGATTTCTCATGCACGGAATAAGTCCCATGCCTATTTTAAGATGGGAGCAGCAGTGAATTAGATCTCTCTACACTGTAAAAAATTACAGTAATTTTGCTATGGTAAATTAGGAATATTACATGTAATAACGTTGTGAATTTACCACAATAAATCGTGTAAATTTTGTTTTACATGTTTTTTCTAGGATATTTAACATGGAAAAAAAGATTTCGGTAAAATTTATAGCTTTTCCATGTAAGTTTAAAATGTAATAAAAATTCGAAAGGAAAAAAACATATACAATTTTATGTTTACTATTAAAATTTACTTAAAAGTGTAAAATTGACAATTTTTTTGGGTATTTAAATTTGGGTAAAAATTTGAGAATCTCATATATTTATTTTTACTTGAATTTTCGGGTAAAACTGTAGATATCATGGAAAATACGAAATTCATACGCCGCAATGTTATTAGGTTATTAAGTTGTTAGGTTATTTAACTGTGCGCATTCGGCAAATATACAGTTCATATAAATATTACATACGAATTTTACAGTACAATCTTTGAAAAATACATCAGCATGTGAAATTTACTAGATGGTAGAAATTTTACTTTATGCAGCAAATTTACCGGTAAAATTGTAGGCAACCTTTTTTTACAGTGTAGATTGCCTTAGCTTTTGCCTTGGACAATACAATAAGAGAGATTCTGCAATATTGGCTGTCAAGCTTGCGGCCTCGATTATAAATTAGCTAATGCCAAGGTATAAAGGTGTGTGGAAATACATATCAAAATGTAGGTAACTAAATTGCCACAAACAAATTAATCTGTCAAAATTGGTATAATTCTTTTGTCCAGAAATTCCAGCTCTGACCCAAATAAGTATGCAAAATTTGCAGGTTATGAATCCTTGTTAATTTCCACGCAACTCTTCCACGAGCCGATTTAACAAGAACACCAGCAGAAAGTCGCACTTATGTACCATAAAATGAAAGCAAACAAAAAGCATTGATATTACAAACAGTTACGTTCAGAAAGGAATGTACAAATAAATGCGTTCGAAAACTAGATATAAGTGATAAATGAAAGAATTTGCCCTTAATTAGAATAAATTCTCAATTATAATTCTAAATTGCATTGATAAATTAAACAATTTACTTTATGTGGACGTGAAACGTTACACTAGATTTAACAGAAATATTATAACCACGGATGACCTCAAGCGAAGCCACTCGACAATTATAGCCGTTCACTCATTTATAAATCAAATCATTGATTGCTTAAATTCCGGTCAGTATCTCTTGGCAGTCCTCTGTGACTTAACGCGTGCTGCAATTAGCTGTGTTATCGTGTCATTCTCGGTTGGTTCCTGATTTACATATCTGATCGTGTTCAGTATTCCAAGGTTATCTTATAATTCGAGAAAGACATAAAATACATATAAAATAATATAGAAATATATGGTGTAGAATTAATATGTATTTGTCCTTCCCATTCAAGCTTTATTTAAAAAACAAAATTTACAACATGTTTCGGCGTGACGTCATCATCAGGTAATGTATTGCTATATGTTAAAAAAAGTTGAAAAAATTAAAACACTCCTTAAAATTAGCGGCAGAGACAATGTAATTTTAGTGTAAGACAACCTAATTAATGGAGAGAGAAACGCGAACTGTGTGGAAGATCGGTTTTCAACTTATTTTAACATACAACAATACATTACCTGATGATGGCGTCACGCCGAAACATGTTGTAAATTTCGTTTTTTAAATAAAACTTGAATGGGAAGGACAATTACATTTTAATTCTACACTATTCAAGTACTATTCAAACAGGATTTTCCAATTATATAAATATATATTCCTTCACTATTCCGCATTCTTGAGGTAAACTCAGAGATCGCTTCTAGTCCGGTACTGCTGTTTCTTTTTACAAATGACATTGCCGAATTATGGAATTGTTACTTCAGTAATGCATTGACAATAGCGATAGAAGGTTGTTCAAAATCATCGGAGATGAATAATGGTATGTAAAATTGTGGGCAAACAACTTTGACCTTCATTAGGACCAAAAATATTGATGTATATTAGTGATGTAACGAATGTGTGATTTTACACATTCGCGAATGCGAATGCGAATGCGAATATGCGCCCTAGATATTCGCGAATGCGAATGCGAATGCGAATATTACTTTTTACTTTACTAGCGCCATCTGTTAGCTCTCAATTTACAACTATACGAACACTTGCTTTAAGCGCTTATGCGCACACGCAGAGAATTAAATTTCTCCGTTACCGCAGCGAAATTAGCCAAGTATAACTGCATCGTTTCGTCTATTTACGTGTTATTCTTGACAATTCAAGTTTAGTTTTGAGGTTATTGTAGTATAAACTGCAAATTTGTGCTCGTTTCAACATACGTTCTCGTTTTAACACACGATTTATTGTTGTTTGTGTAGTGTCAAAAATGAATAAATTAAGTGCAAGTCAAATTTGGGCATATTTTACATTGTCTGATTCCGAACATGCGAATGGCAAGATATGCAAGAATGATTATTCACGTAAGGGAAGAACAACTACCGCTATGAGAAATCATTTAAATCAAGGCACAAAAAGAATACAGTGATTAGAAAAAAACGTGAAAGTGAAAAACGGAATGATATGCAAATAAATATTTTAGCTTCATCTTCACAACAGTGTAAAAAAAAGGATCTAAAACAGATTTCTTTGGTTGATTGCGTAGAAAACAACAAACAGTGGGATAATAATTCCACAAAGTCTCTAAATATTGATTTTTAATTAGTGAAATGATTGCATTAGAAAATTATACCCTTTACTTTTGTGGAAAGCATTGATTTGTGAGACTGATAAACACATTGCCCATTATATAATTTAAAATCCCGACAGTATTTCACATCCTTTGTTTGCGATAGATTATATTTAAAAGGGAAAGATAAATTTTTGAATTAATAAACACTTTCAAAAAATGTCATTTACAACAGACATTATGGTTGATTCTTCTTCTGGAGTATCTTTATTGAGTTTTACTGTTCACGGAATTACAAATGAATTCGGAAAAAAATGTTGGTTTTAAAAGTTGAAGTCTTTAACGATGGTCTCATACAGGCGAAAACATTGTTACAAAACTTGAAAAAATTTATCTCGTGGAAATACCTAAAGAAAAAGTACAATGTATCGTAAGGGACTCGGGCACAAATATGAAAAAGGTGTATTACTGTTAAATATTCGGGACATTGATTGCACTGCACACCAAATTCGCTTATTGTTAAAGAAGGTCTTAAAGCACAAGAAACTACTGTAATGTGATTAATAGTTGCAAAAAGGATAGCAACACTTTTTACACTCAAACTCAGCCCAAGATGAACTTACAGCTTTGCAACAAAACATTGTCAACCAAAACTCAAAGTTTTACAAGATTGCTCTACAAGGTGGAATAGCACTTTTATATGTTAGAGCGGATTTTACAAAATAAAGACTCATATGTCTTATGCATCCTCTAATAATAAAATCCCGCTATTAAGTTCCAAAAATGGATGACTGTGGAAAAACTAATTTCCTTACTGAAACCGTTTGACGAAATAACAAAGAATTAAGTGGCGCTAATATTTCAATTTCGTCAATGATTCCATTAATAACTACTTTGGAAAAGGTATCAACGAATTTGACGAATCTGATGAATATATTGGAGAAACGGTTCTCGTTCTAAAGCGTGAACTTCATCGCAGATTTTTAGATTTAGAAAATGATATACTATTCACCACAGCGACTTTCTTGACCCAAGGTTTAAAACAAAATTTTTCAAAATTCTTGTACCAAGACGAAGTAATAAAAAAATTTCAGATGTAATTGAAGAAGCAGAATAAGCCTGCGTCTGCTTTGCCAGATGCACCAAATACTAAACGTGCGAGATGACCAACAATGAAATGAAAACTGTCCATCATCAAGTACTGCTCAAGCGTAAAACATGTGTCATTAAGGAAACTATGTTTTTATTAATGCACTCAAACGACAGCGAAGATGAAGATGAAAGCTCTTCCAATGAAAACGCGCATGCTCTACAAATCCTTATAAAAAAAACTATTATGGAATACCTAGCAGAAAAACGCGTGGAGAATGATATAGATCCGTTAACGTGGTGGAAGGTCAATCAATCGAAGTATAGACGCTTATCTGCCATAGCGAGGCAATATTTAAGTACACCACCTACAAGCGTACCAAGTGAACGTTTTTTCAGCGGGGCTGGCCTTCTTTATACACCGCAGCGAAACAGATTGCACGGAGAAAATGCATCAAAACTTTTATTTTTAAAGTTTAATATTCCATCACTTCAGTTTGATTATTAATTTAAAAGTTAAAAAAAACATTTTAGTTTACATATTTAGAAGTTTACCATGTTTCTTAATTATTATAATATTCTAATAAATTGTATGTTTACTAGTGTTAAAATTACTCATGCGTCATCAAACTATGATTAGCGGTAATTTGTAAACGGGATTACATATTTATATATTTTCAATTTAATACTTGTTAATTGTTGAGATAGAAAATAATTAACATTTAAATAGTATTATTTTTTTCTAAATTATCCATTTTAACCGGTAATTTTTTTATTTGCATATTTATCGCGAATGCAAATGCGAATATTCAAAAACGTGCCAATGCGAATATTCGCTACATCTTCACGCATGATCACACATCATCAACGTATCAATGCTACCGTTTTCCGAAATGATTACATGACACTACAGTACTTAGAAAAACTTATTTACAAAGAAATTTAAACAGAATCACTAACAAACATTAATAATGGATGATGTACGACTAAAACAACTCGCAAAAATGATTTTCCAAACTTTTTAAAGCTAATTTTGATGTAAAATGTTCCCGTGCGTTTTTGAAAAACTTGAGGGACGGTGTATCAACTTAAATTGTTACTGGTGACGGAACTTAGTTTCGTCATTGTGAACCTGGGCTCAAGCAAAATTACATGCAGTGGCATAGCGATGTAAGGAATACGTGATTTTAAACATTCACGAATGCGAATGCGCAGATGTGCACTAGATATTCACGTATGCGAATGCGAATACAAATATTATTTTTATTAAATTTACTAACGCCATCTATTAGCTCTTAATTTACAACTATACGAACACTTGCATTCATTCATTCATTCATTCATTCAGGTTAGGGTGGGCACTTGATGTCCGGGCACTTGAGCTTGCGAACACTTGCATTAAATGTCTCCATCACCGCAGCGAAACTAGCCAAGTACAATCGAATGTTTCGACTTTTACGTCTTATTCTTGTCAATTCAAGTTTAGTTTTGAGGTTATTGATGGTTATTCTAATGTAAACTGCAAATTTGTGCCTAAAAGGTTGTTTTAGAATCTCAATGAATTTAAATATTACTTTTTTTTTTCTAAATTATTCATTTTAACACATAACTTTTTTATTCGCAATATTCGCATTATTTATTGCGAATGCGAATGCGAATGCGAATATTTAAAAACATGCGAATATTCGCGAATGCGAATGCGAATGCGAATATTCGCTACATCACTAATGTATATAAATGATAATCATGCAAGAAATCTGGATCACGTCTTCCAGATCCATTTCGAATAAGAATTTATTACCAAGTCGAATGCTTTTGCCAATATAATTGAAAATATTTAGACCTTGACCAAAAATTCTACTCACGGAGATATCTTACGTCACGCCAGAGATATATAAACTAAAATTAAACTTTTATTCATACTATATTGTGTTGTTTACAAGTGCAGTAGTAACAATAAATATTGATGTGCTTCTGTTGCTGCTATTTTTCCATTCCTCTTGAAACCAGTGAGTACGACGGTTAGACCGTACTTGCCGATAATACTTTATGTTCATCGTAATTGAATACCTTCAATTGGAAGTGAAGCAAGTAGCACTGCATTAGAACGAGTGAAAATGTGAACGCAATGTATATCATCTGAAACAGATATATTATTAGCATGTTGAGTGATACAGGTATTTTGTCTTCTAATACATTTACTTTATCCCCGGATATAAAAAAAAGCTATGTTACTCTTCTAGCCACCATTCCGTTATCGATGAAGATTTTGACGCGAAATTTAGGGTCATATAATAGTCGATAAGATCTCGTGAAAGCGAGGTACGGCAACACCCCCTCACCTCAATTCAAAATCAGAGGATTGTGCTTGTCTCCGTCAGAGGGTTGAAGTTATGGGGATAAAAAATGCAAACAAATTATTCCCCTTCTATTCAGAAATCGACGGATCCGACCGTTTTTTTTTCAGATTATCATTTTAAAGCCACAAAACCAGAATGTGAAGTTTCCATTGGCCCGCGTTTGTAGGTACATACCTTTATTTGCTTTCAGTTCATTTTATGCAACTGAGGCGACAACTTCATGATCTGCGAAGAACAACCTGGAGATTGGACAGCTATCACAACTACTGCCCCTTCCAAACACGGAAGGATAACGTGATCTATTTGCTGACCGACAATGAGTGAGGTTTTTGCGGTTTTCCTTGCTCCTTAGCGAACGCTAGGAGAGGAGCTTTACGAGTTTCCAAAACATATATTTTTTAGTGCACTTTTAGGTTCTACTAGGCATTTTGAATCAAATTTTATAAAACACCTTCTTGCCTATCGGTTACCGTTTTAGAGTTATTTTGGTTTTTGTGAGAAAAGAAAGGTACAAAAAATATAATGCGTTAAACGAGTCTAATAGCTATACAGTAGAAGGTAAACAATTATGTGGACTATGGAGAGTATGGGTTCTGGGCTATGCTATAAGTGCGCTCAGTCCAAAGGATTCCCGTCTGGGCATCACGGGGCCTTTATCCTCGATACCGACGGCTGCTATGGAGACCATTCTTGGGCGTCCCCCGCTACAGTTGGTGTTGTGGTCTGAAGCAACCCTAAGGGCTTACATAGCAAAATGTAGTGGATGCAAAGACTTCTTCGGCAAAGTCGGAGACCGCACCAGCATCTTCAACTACATCGAACAGGGAGTACCACTGTTCGTAAAGACAGATAAGATCTCGCCCGTATTCAACTTCTCTGGGGGATTCAGCGTGGATATCTCCAGCAGGGAAACTGCAATAGTGTACATTCGTAGACCAAATGAGGGTCTAGCCCATTTGTTCTTCAATGTTTCGAAAACGCATAATGGCACAGGGATTGGAATCTGGAGGGACAGCGACCGGAACGGCGTAGCTTTTAGCCTAGGGACGTCCCTCACCATTTTCCAGGCCGAAATTATTATTCAGACTTGTGCTGAGGGCATCTCAAACTGCCTACGCAAGAATGGAAGAGTAGAAATCACCTCCGACAGCCAGGCTGTCCTCAAAGCTTTGCGAGCTGTGAGCTTGACTCTGAGGTGGTACTGAGGTGTCACATAAAACTTACACAGCTGGCGGAACATCTAGATGTTACATTGAGATTAGCGTCAGGTTACTCTCGGATCAGAGGCAATGAAATAGCTGACACGTGGGCAAGGGGCGCCAGCGAACTGCCGTTTGTGGGTCGACGAGTGGTAGCTCATATGGCAGCATCAAAACGTTTGTCAGGTACCAACTTGCTGCGAGGCACTGCTCCTTTTGGAATGGACTAGCCGGCGCTAGACACTGTAAATCCCTAGGGCATCAACCGAACGGGGAAAGACTCCGTAAGGTAGTCTTTCTGAGCAGGGATAGATTGAGGTTATTCACAGGAATCTTAACTGGGCACTGCGCACTAAATAAACACATGTACCGCCTGGTGCTAGTGAACTCTCCCTTGTGCAGGAAGTGTGGGAGCGCGTAAGAAACTCCTGCCCACCTTGTCAACTGCCGGTCATGGACGGGGAGAGGTAGACGCACTTTGGGAACCATCGGTTAGACGAACGCAGAGTCAGTAAGTTTTGCGAACTTTTATGATAGGGTGTAACCTGAGTGAGAGAGCTAAAATGGACGTGGGGCACAATAGCTCTTTTTGGAGGAGTCGCCTTCTTGCGTTCCCTACTATTTAACTAAGGAATAAAACGCACACAAAATTATTATATATTTTTATACCATTCGATGTAAAATTGAACTATCTAACGCTATAAGTGTTCCTATACCTATCTCTATCGCTTCTTTCAGGATTAGTGATTTTCTGAAAGTATAGTTTTGAATCAGTATTTAATTAATAATAGGCAGTGACAAAAAAAATTAATTTTAAAAGAAAATTAAAAAACCAAGGTGGGTAGGATGAAGAAAAATTAATTTATTAAATACAGGATAATCAAAAACAAAATGCTGTATACTAAGTACGCAATCTGCTTCATAAGAAGAATGAGCTGGTGCCTCATCCATTTGGTTTCAGTTTCTTTGATCTAACAGAGGCAATTACCAAGAAGGTCTGCTACGCATTTTAAACACCATGAATTAAATCAACTTGTCACAAATAAACCCCTACTCGATTGCGCCCATCGCTCATTGGTATGTATTCTAGTGCGAACTATCTCCTGAGTAACACACAAAGTTTCTGCAAGGAAAAATCAGAAACCTTTCGCATCATAATTGCACGAATGCCATACAATGCTGGCGACTTACAGGTTCATTGCTCATTTCATTCAACGCATGGTATACTTAAGGAAAAAACAACCCGCATAGCTGGACGGCTTGTTCTTTCTTTGAGTGTACCAATAATACAAAGAACTAAAAGAACGTTCAGGACTGTAAGTTTAGAAAAGAATTGAGCTTAGCGAGGTTGCAAAAACAAAGTTCGAGCTCTCTTAAATAAACTAGGGTCAGTAATTTAGCAACTTACCGTTATTACCCATCTTCGTGAAACAATTACAGCATTTAACACTTTAAAAGCATAGTGTTGAGTTTGCATCATTCTAAGGAAGGATTCCATCTGTAAGGAAATTTTATAGTGTATTTCCAAATATTTTAATTTAGGTCTTCTTTTTTGGTATACGGTAGGAAATATTTAAAAATTTAACAAATGCTTTAATTTATTGAGTTATTTAGGTGTTGGATCTTTTTTATCCATTTTAGTATCGTCTTTAGTACTCTGCATGCAAAAAATGAATTACGCTTAATGAAATACATGCACATATGTAAATTTTATTTAAGTTTTGTGATTTTTTTTTTGACTAGTAATTGTAAAAATTATATTTATCTCACTCATCGTCCTACGATACATTGCAAACGGATATGTCTTGCACTTGGTTGGTATCTTTTTATTAGTTACATTTTACAGTTTATTTAATTTCATGAATTTATAACATTTACAAAATTTAAACATCTTGACATTTAATAAAATGGTATTACAAGCGCGTGTGCACAGTGCATTCACAACTAGATATACAGGTGTTTCACCAGCACGGAATTCCTCTATAACCCGCAAACAGTGACAGATAGAAAAAAAAGTATAAATCGTTGTAGTATTTAGAATTTTTCTATTAAACATTATCGGGGTTTGTACAGGATGTTCGTACCTCGGTACAACCTTCAATTTTCGTTTTTTTAAATACAAATATTAACACTCACTATATTTTATTAGAAAATATTGAAGAAATCATTGACAACCTTCCACTACAACAAAAGACGACTTTATTTTTCAACACGACGGCGCACCAGCACGCAGTGCTCGAATTATAACAAACTTTTTAACAATAATTTTGGAAACAATTGGTTTGGAGCAAACGGGCCTGAAGAATGGCCGCTAAGATCCTTCAATTCGACACCGCTAGATTTCTTTCTGTGGGGGTATGTAGAGGATTGTTTATATAAGATACCGCACAATAATATTCATAGAATTAATTCAGAATTTTAAAAAATGCTTAAATGCTGTTTCTAACGTACATATTTATAATGCAGTTAGAAACGCAAGTAAAAGATGTCAATTGTGTTCGGACAATAATGGAATGCAGTTTGAACATTTCATGTAACAAATTTTTAGTTATTTTACATTTCTACTTCGAATAAAAAGAAATTGCCTAATGATCAGTGATCATATGTTTGTTTATTTCACGCTCGTGTTTATCATAGGCTACTAAATTAATAACGTAAATAATTTTTATTGGATAACTGGCAGAAATCGACCCTATAAATCATATATTTTTAAAAAGAGAAAAAAAATCTCCAATTATTCCACTGCCTACTACGACGTACGTTTAAAAAAATCAACTTTATGCCGCAGGCGAAAAATGAATGCACAAAGTTAAAATCTGATTTATGTATGTATGTATGTATGTAATAGAAGGGTGGTGTTACACTGCGACCTAAAAGATCTATTGTGTCCCCTATTCTTGCTGCTTTACAGCTGGCCTTCCAATCCTATTCCTTTTAAAAAGTGTAGGATGTCAGAGGGCCCCAGTCTAGGTAAGTCTCCCTCTTCGATTTCACATGCACCCAGGTACAATGCCCTCGGGTTGCACAGTGCTACGCAGTTTGAGAGGAGGTGGATGGATGTTTCATCCTGTTCCCCACAGAATCTGCATTCAGGATCTTTTTCCAATCCAAGCTTACTCAGGTGTCCTTTCAGTCTACAATGGCCTGAAAGTATTCCTGTTAATATGCGAACATTGTTCTTACTCAGGTTGATGCATTCTGTAAACCTCTTCTGGTTATAAGTTCCCAGAAGAATTTTACTTTGCCTCATTCCCTGGAGATTTTCCCAGTAACTGGATTTTCTCTGCTCCATTTCCATTTTTAGTTTCTTCAGTATTGTACTGCTACTTAACCCGCAAAAGGGTTCAGGCTCCACGAAAGGCATTCTAGCCCCTTTTTTGCGAGGTTATCCGTTATTTCGTTTCCTTCCACTCCCGTGTGACCTGGAACCCACAGGAGGGTTACTTTATTTCTTTTGCCTAGCTCATTTAGTTTCCCTAGGCATTCCCAGACCATCTTGGAGCTGATTTCATAGGAGTTCAGCGCCTTGATGGCTGCTTGACTATCAGACACGATGATAATCTCCTGCTTCCGATAGTTCCTTTCCATAATGAACTGAACACATCTTCCAATAGCGTGTATTTCCGCCTGAAATATACTTGGGTATTTTCCCAAGCTTTCGAAATATGTAGTTCTAGGCCCATATATTTCCTATTCCAGTTCCTTCTGCGTTTTGGAGCCATCAGTGTACCATTTGATGGCATTTCTATTCAAGTTCAAGATGGTGTTATGATCCCACTCGCTCCTGTTACTTAGCTTTATGGTGAATTCTTTCACAAAGCTAAATTTTTTTAAAATATCATCCCGGGGCATATCCCAGGTTTGATCACCGTCAGGAGATTGAAGCCTATGCCTAATCATTCCTTCCTTGACCATTCTTAGTTAGGTTCTTTTCGCCACACCCTCTACTACTATGTGGAGGGGGGCAAGATCCAATACTACTTCAATAGCTGCTGTTGGGCAGGTTCTCATAGTCCCCGTTATGCATACACATGCTAATCTTTGCACTTTCGAGAGGTTAGTTCTCGCGGTGGCCAGATTAGTTCTTTTGCTCCATGCTACTGATGCATAGGTGATGATCGGTCTCACTATCGCTGTATACATCCAAAGCAGTATTTTTGGGTTGCATCCCCAATTTTTCCTGCAAAGTTTCGCACACCATCAGAGCTCTTTTGGCCTTGTTTGTTACTTCAACTTCATGTTTGTTCCATAGAAGTTTATTGTCTAGGGTAAGGCCTAGATATTTAACTTCTGCTTTCCATTCTATATTTTGCCCATCCAGTTTTACGGTTCTAAGATTGGATTTTCTTTTCCTGGTAAATGCTAAATGCTAAAATCTGATTTAACTAGTCGACTTTACTCGTAGAAGTGGTTATAATGTTAAAACAGTTTCTTCGTATCATTAAAGACACGCGAGTTATTAGGCATTCTGGAGAAGTCGAGAAAAAATTAAAAAACCAATTTTTGGCTATAACTCGAAAACAAAAGAATATAACTAATTTTAGTTTTCGTATATCTTGGAAAAAGAGATCAACACTTGGTTACTTGTCTTTTCGTATCTCCTACGATTACCGAGATGTCCTATTCTGACAAGCAAATTGTACCACCTGTAGACTCGTGAAACCAAAAACAGTTTCTCTCACATTCTCTCAGTACATATACCATACCAATTCATTATTCTTTTAAAAACTTCATTTTGTACAAATAATTTAATTACTTGTACTACCATTAAATATCAAAAAACGATCGCCATTCTGCTGTTTTAATAGAATCATCGCCTACTAGGCAGCTACTAAGATTACAAATATGATAACAACAACGAAAACTATAATAACTGGAAAAGTAGAATAAAATAAAAATACTTACTCGATATCTTCGCTGTGCATTTGTCGTTAGTTTACACCAGCAAACACGATAAAGAACTGAAAGCACTCTGTCATTCTGAAAAAAAAAAGATTCACGTTAGCTTTTGTACGAATGGTATAGCGACAGTTATTTACCAGGAAAATGTAACGGTCGACTTTGTAGCAAGGATAGTATGAGACACCGACGCCAAAAACTGACATTAGTAGATAATAAATGAAGTGTAGATGCCAAGTATTAGTTATGACATGGTTTGCGACGCAGTATAATGTGAGAGTTCCAGTAACAAACATTAATAGCACGTGTATAGCAAGAACAGGATTTATGTAGTCATTCGCAACTTCAAATGATCGGTAACACGCAAATAGTAGTTCCGTGAGCTTTCGATAAGCAGCTTCAAATTCCATCGGCGTTATTTCGGTCTGTGTTATTAAAATAGTTTTCATTCTATCGTAGCAATGTTCAATAAGGTTGACCTGGGGTTCGACGATCGCAATTAGAATAACAGTGGACATGGAACAAGGGTATATCTTCACAACGAAAAATAAAGTGTCTAACATTGTTTTCGATCGCAATCGGTGGAAAATCAAGCCGCAGTACAGAGTTGCCAATACACCACAAAAAGCCCATATCAGACAACATTTTCTGATATGCTCGAGTGCCATATCTCCAACAAGGCGACGCAGCTGTATGAGCGCATATTGATTACATCGCATTAGCGCAATTACTCCAGAAACTTTATAAGTACAAATAACACACATGACGGTGTAACTAACTCCCGCAAATAGGAAAAGACAAGAGTGCATATTATCCGCGCTCCAGAATCCGTCTGTTCTTGAATAGTTTGTATAAAAGTCATACACGGTCATCGTAATCAAACAAACGGCGTAACCCAATGACGTGAGAGTGAGAATAATGGAACGTTTTAGTACGATTTTGTCTTCAAGTTCGTGAAAGCATTTGGCAGTAAAGCTCGTTACTCCTATAAACGAACAGAGCAAAATAATCGGACGTTCCAAGCAAGCAATGCAGGAAACTGTAGGGCGTAGAAGTCGCATAGTAACTGCTTAGAAACCTAGAAAAAATAGAGTTCTTCATATACAAAGATATCACAAGAACGGTGGCGTAGTAATAGACACATAAATATCTGAGCACTCCGTACTACATCAAATTTTATCAATTCGGCACAATTGTTTCGGGAACACGTGGGTTCTAATTATTAACTGAAGACCGAACGAATTCAGTAAAAATAATAAAAGACTTATTACCTAAACATGCACCGCTATCTCCCTGTTCAGGCCGCTGAACAAAAAGGTTATTGTGTATAATATTTAACGTATTGTATTTTGTATTTACTGTTACTTATCTTTTCCACGTTTATGTTAGAGTTTAAGGTCTTGCAGAACATTTATCACACTTCACAAAATTAGTTCCAATGTTTTACAACTCTAATATTTTTTTAGCATCCCTTCAATTCATGCCTACTTTTGTAATTTAATAGTATACTTAGATATACAGGGTGATTCTCAATATATGCGACACACTTTAGGAGCTGATTCCTGAGGTTATTTTGATCATAAAAGTTCATATGAGTATATATCCAAAACGGTTTGGTTTTAAAGTTATTGAATGTTTAGTAATAAATTATGAGCTATGACTAACACGATATAATATCACAGTTGGTTCTTCAAAAACTATTGTGTTGAGAGGGAATTGTTTATTTGTCATTTCAATATTTGTCAGTAGTTGTCAAAGTATTCATTCAGTTTATTGCCAGTTTCTGTTTTCTAAAAGAATTACACGAATGCTGAGATGTGTGATATACATTTCGTTTACGGTCTTGCCAATGAAAATTTGCGTGCTGCTAGACGTCTTTATGAAGAACGATACCCGAACCGTATCATCCCGCATCATTCAATATTTGCCCGTCTTCACCAACGCCTTAGTGAAACGGGAAATTTTAAAAAAACGGACGACTGATAATGGGCACCCATCTACAGGGAGAACTCCACAAGTTGAAGAAATGATATTAAATGAAATTGAGGAACATCCTACTACAAGCCCCAGAAAAATTGCGTTTGCTTTAACCATTAGTCAGGCCACAGTTTGGAGAATATTGGAAGATCAACTGTTGTATCCATATCACATTCAACGGGTGCAGGCACTTTTGCCGGCAGATTTTCCGCAAAGAGTGGCTTTTTGCCAATGGATGCAACACAAAATCGCACAAAATCCTAACTATTTGGCTCAAATATTCTTCACCGACGAGGCTACTTTCTCTAGAAACGCGATTATTAATTTTCATAATAATCACATATGGGCCGAAGAAAATCCGCACGAACTAGTGAATGCCCGTCATCAACATCAATTCTCTGTCAATGTGTGGGCCGGAATTTTTGGAGATCACTAGATAGGTCCACATTTTTTACCGATGCGGTTGAATGGTGAGGTATACCGCAATTTTCTTGAGGAGAAGCTACCCCTACTGCTGGAAGAAGTTCCGTTGCAATTAAAATTACAAATGTATTTTATGCATGACGGAGCTCCAGCGCATTTTAGTTTAGTTGCTCGCGAGTTTTTGGACAATACGTATCCAGATCGGTGGATAGGACGAGGAGGTCCATAAACGTGGCCTCCTCGGTCTCCAGACTTAAATTATTTGGACTTTTTTCTCTGGGGTCACCTTAAATCATTAATTTATACGACTCCCATTGAAAATGTCGATGAACTGAGAAATTGTATTATCGCAGCTTTTCAAACAATTCGAAATACCCCTGGTATTTTAAAACGGACTCGCCAGTCAATACTACGGAGGATAGAAGCTTGTATTGCAGTTGGGGGGGCGGTCATTTTCAACAGTTAGTATAAGTTAATTCTGTTTTACTAATTATTTTGTTAATTTATAATAAAAACGTTAATTATTTTAACTTACTATTAAACATTGTACAACTTTAGAATTAAGCAAGTTTGGACATATGTTCTTGTGAACTTTTATGATCAAAATAACCCCAGGAATCAGCGCTTAAAATTTGTCGCGTATATTGAGAATCACCCTGTAGATATAGATTTATTGCCAATAAACAAATGCAGTGTTTCAGTAATATCATCTTCAATTTTCGTCGAAATGTAGTTAAATTAGGAGAAGTTAATATAAACGAAGGTAATTTATTGAAAAAAGAGAAGCCCATGAAGTACAGAGAATTTTTGCAGAGAGAGGTACCAGTTTTCGGAAGATTAATACTATTACAGTTACGAGTGTTGTAAGAATGAATCTCGGTTCGACAGGCATATCTGCTTCTATATTTATGCACCATACTCATCGACTCATAAATAATCAATGAGTATAAAGTCAACATTTTTTTGGGAAACAAACTTTAATTCTGAGAATGTAAATCGCTGCAACAAGCCGAAAAAGTTGCGGAATCTTTGTCGCGCACCCTAAAGTATATTATCTTTGGGTCATAGTTTTTTGGGTTAATTGTAGAATGCCACTCATTCCAAAATACTGGTCCAGACAATTAAAGTACTGGAAGCATCAGGTGAAACCCGCGTAAAAAACCTTGAAAGGATAACGGTCATTCAAGGACTTTTTCGAAATGCACCAGATGTGTTTGCTAAAAAAGACTATACCAAACTTGAAGCTATTTTAGCCAAGCATTCGAAATTTTCCGCTTTGTACAAAAAAAGTATTGAGTGGAACTGGTTCGAATGACTGCACCATAGCAATAGAAAAGTTACTAGAGTACGAATACGTACCAGTATGTCGCACGATTCTCCCCACATTATAGTATATCTGACAGGAAACAAAATTTTACTCCAGAAAATTTAGAAAAAAATACCTTGCTTGCTATTTTAATAATAATTAAATCAAAATTTATTTATTCTATCAACATTAAAAATATATATACAGCTCATCTCCTGTATTAATTTTTTCCTGGCATCAGTTTTAAATAAAAAAAAAGAGAGTGATTCTGTAATGCATATTTTTCAGATTCAAATGCATGTTTTACCTATTTAAATGCATATAAATCCGACCTTGTTAGTTAGTTGTGAAAGAAATAAACCATGTTTACTGAAGACTAGCTTTCATTATTTCCTACCACAAAAAAGGTAAAAAACCAGCCACGGAATTCATACACTCCCTCTAAAGAAGAAACATATTATTTTTACAAGTGCTTTTTCTACGACTATTAGACCCTTCGAAATACCCAGAATTAATGACAAATGTAAATCTATTCAACCCCCATAAATGAGTGAAGGACGGGTACCACTTCCCTATCCAATAAGTTTTTTTACATATTTATTTGTGGTTTCCTATGCGTCTAACATTTTCGATTCGATTCTAACATTTTTCACTAATTCAAGGTTTTCTATGTCGATTTTATCTCCGGTATCGTTTGTATGTTGCGCAACGCTGAATGATTTCCGATCGTTCGCCTAATTCCCGATCTTTCGTTGGGATGAGGTTTATATTTCACGTTCCCTAAAGGATTTCTGAGAGTGTTCAGCTGTAAGAATTCGAAATTCCATCCTGTATAATGCGAGAATTTAAATTCATTTTATTAATACGCAGTTGATAGGTACCGTGGCATTGCTGAGTAGCGTCTGCCTCACAGGAAACACTAATCTATTTTCGTTTAAAGACTCGCGTAATTAAGGTAATATGGTATTACTTTGTATTTTATCTACTACTTTGTCTATTGTATGTTACAAAACGCCGATCAGCAATTCCCACGGTCCTCTCAAGTAGGACGTCTGAAAGTCAGAAAAATAACGCCTTCGGTCATACTTGCGCTCTTCTGTAAAGAGAAGCGAAACTAGTTATCGGCGCGAATTGACGTCACAATCAAAGTTTATAAAACCCTTAACATTGCGGTTTAGGATTAATTAGTTCGCGATCCTTCAATCTAGCTCCAGGAATAAGCACGCGCCCCCTTCGTCGAGTGTTTGTAATTCTTAGAATTAAAACTTCTCATCTTAAAATTTTGCATTTAAAATTGAGCCTAAAAAATTCGAGAACAGAAAGCAATAGCATTCCTCGAGAGGTGATTAGTGATTTTGGTACTAAAACCGCTTAAATACCCCCTTTTATTTTGCCTAAATTTTTGTGAGTGTTGTGTAAGTTTTGTGCCCTAAAATTTGGATTACGAGAAGAATTATTTTTCCCACATCGGCCGGTAAGATGTTCAAAATTTCTGCTTAAAACTAACCAAAGCAAATACGTGAAAACCGTAACTCGTTCGCTCTCTCTCCCTCTTTCCCTTAATAAATGGTTTGGAAGTAAGAATTACTAGAATTTAAGTTAATCAAGATTGTTAAGAAAAGCCTAAAAAGTTCATCTAAATAGTTGTGTTTTGTTTTGTCATTTGCTTGATATTTTATTAATTTCGTAGATTATTAGCTTAACTTAATTGTCACAAAAATTCGTTAAAACAAAATTGTGTTTTGTTCATTTTTGTTCATTTGTTAATTTATTTAATTGTGTAGTTTGTGAGTTTTTTATTCAATGTCTTAAATTACTCAAAAAATATAATTGTTAAAAATATAAGTCGTTCTATTATTTCCCTATTTAAAAGAAGTTCAGTTTGAACCCTTAGAAAGGGGTTGGAGAGGAAGTTATCATCGGTAAGAGAAAGCCGACGAGAAGGGTAAGTCGACAATCCTTAGGCTAACTAACGGCCCTGCTTCGACTGACGGTAGGAAACACAGTTCGGAAACATCTTTGACTAAAATTACTAAAACCGTTCGCTACCGAACAAAAAGTTTGTTTCCCAGCAGTGGCTCGCCGGTCAAAAGAGCAGGAGGGGTTGTCTGCGAGACGGAATTTGGCTTGTCTTATTTGAATTTGGGCTGGCCATCCCCAAAAGTTTCCAGACAAGAAAACCCGTTCCGTTACACAGCGAGGAGAAGCAAATGTTCAAGCAAATGTCGCCTGAACCATTTGAAATACGATGGAAAGGCAATTTAACAAACATTTTTCTTGTGTTAAAGTTAAAATCATAGTACTTCTTACATAGTGTATTGGACTTTCTTTATACTCCGGACTACATCATAGAGGAGTAACCATTATAGATCGTTACCTTTTTAACGAATTACAATTCTTTGTTGAATCTCGAATTGTTATGTTAAGTAGGAATTTTATAACTCTATTGATTAGGAACTTAATGCCAGCTATTTCATATTGTCCATAGTGATTTGAATCGGTCATTATAAATCTATTTGTACTGGTTTCTTTTGTATAGACGTCTACTTATTTATTTATTTATTATTGTTTCTCCATTTTAGAGGGAGATCTCCATCTCCCTCTAAAATGTTTAGGTAATAGGTCTCTTCTTATTTTTAATTTATGTTTTCAGTACTGTTTTGCAGAAATATAATAGGCATACAATGCAATTCCATACCTTTTTCACTTACCTACTCGGATACAGATTTCTATATTGCACTAAGGTTAACGTATTGGATGTTTCTACTGCAGCGATTCGTAATTACTGCATACTTCGATTATTGTATTAGTATCTTTTTTTTCTGTTTATATTTTAGCTAACGTATATGAGGGAAGGACAGACATATCTGTAGAGAATAGCGGGGAAGGAAATAAATCACTGGCGTATGCCGGCGCGCATTAATATGTACAGGGTGGGCAAAATTAATAATAATAATAATAATAATAATAATAATAATGCGTATTTATTGGCAGTAGCATGAAAGGTAATTACAAACAACAGCTACAACAATACTTTAACCTACTATTTATACCCACACATTGCCAAAAAGATTAAATCGCCTACAGAACAATACATTGTTGCATTGGCGTTCTTCCTTTAATCTATTATACAGGAATTAATAACAAAGGAGAAAAAAAAAGATAATAAAAAAAGAATGCACTATATTACACACAACACATTACAGGTGCAAACCAAGTCCCCCACCCCGAACCATCCGCCCCCACAAGCACTAGTCTGAACCTTCACACTGGTCGGTAAACAGGCGATGCTTTATCATACACCTCAAAGCAGAAATCCTGGGTGCTGTGCCAATGTCCGTTGCCAGTATATACCTGTTCACCACCGCAGCTGCATTATATGTATAACTTCTTTTGTATACTTCCGTCCTATGCCTGGTATAGTCAGCAGATGTCTGTTGCGAACATTGATGTTATGATCCTCACACCGAAAACGTAGTTTACTGTACAGATATGGAGGCTTTTTACTTTCTAGTATTTTGAAAAAAAATGAAGCGCTGTGAAGTATTCTGCGGTTATGCATGTTTAAGGTCTGCGACTCCAACAAAGCTCGGCTAATACCTCTCCTACCTCGCATACCATATGTCAAACGTAAACAGGAATTTTGTACCATTTGGATCCTTCTCGAGTCTTCTTTCGTGAGACAGCTACCATTCAGTACATCTCCGTAATTAAAATGCGAGAGCACCAAAGATTCACACAATAGCTGTTTGCTGGTGATATCAAAGCAACTCCGGTTAATATAAACCGCTTTTAAGGCTGAAATTCCTTTTCTAATGAGATGCGAGGTGTTGTGATCAAAGCGTAATCGGTTATCTATTTGCATCCCCAAATTCTTTACGACCTTTTGCGGTGCAAGTTGTTGCCCTCGAATAAAAATTTCAAGATTACGCTCAGAGTAGATACGAGCCGTTTGTGGACCGAATAGTACAAGCTGTGACTTGGACGGGTTTATTTTTAGTTGGTGACTCTCTGCAAATTCAGATATTCGTTCGAGATCATCATTTAATTGCTGTTGGGCCTGCAGAAGCTTTGATTGCTCAAACGACAGATACACTTGGGTATCATCAGCGTATAAATGATAGTTGCAGTTGTTCAGAACTAGGGGTAGCTGCGAGGTGTACATATTAAATAAAATGGGGCTTAGAATTGCGCCTTGCGGCGTTCCATGATTTATCGTCGCCGGTTTGGATATCCTGTCATCTATTACAACTCTCTGTGTTCTATTACGCAAATAAGAACGAAACAATTCTAAGCTTGAATCCGTAATGCCGTTGGATTTTAATTTTGAGAGCAACGTTTCATGATGTATTGTATCAAACGCTCTACTAAAATCCAACAGAACAAGAGCAGTCACCTTTCCCTGGTCTACCTCATAGAGTATGTCGTCGACTACATGCGTTAATGCAGCAATGCAACCAAACCCCGTGCGGAATCCGGATTGATAAGCTGGCAGAATATTGTTGGAAGCAATAAATCCACTGAGCTGATGAGCAATACACTTTTCAAAAAACTTTCCCGAGAGTTGGTAATATACTTATTGGTCGTAAGTCATTCAGACTATCTACATGCTTAGTCTTGGGAATAGGTCGTACCACTGCGGATTTCCAAGCGTCGGGGTAGGTGCTGGTATCGATGCAGTAGTTAAAAATATGCAAAGTATACTCAATAAGAAGTGGAGCACATAGCCTCAACATGCGCATACTAATCTCATCACTACCCACCGCGTTACTCTTAATGCTATTTAACGATTTGTACATATCTTCCGGACGTAGCTTTTTGAAGCTAAAAGTAGGCCGTATATCGGAGCAATCATTCTCAGGTAGTGGTGTTCTCTGAATTGGATTATTAACGGAGTATGCGAAGTGCTGGTTTATGACATCAACGTCCTTGAGACTATCCGGGATCTGGGAGGCCCGACTTCTTCCGAGATTAAGACTATGTAGCTGCTTCCATAAAATCTTTTTGTTGTTAGCGTTGACTTTGCAAAAATATTGCATGTAAGCTTGTTTTTCCCGCTTAATAGCTCTATTTGTTTCGTTCCTGACTTGTTTATAAAAGTCGAAGTGTGTTACATCTCTCGTCCTATGAAACCTCCGCAGAGCCTTGGTTTTAGCAGCGATCATTAACTGGATGTTATATGTAAACCATGGAGCTGACGGCCTGCTGGTAGTAATATGCTTCATCGGTGCGTGTTCATTAAATAGTTGCAAACAATTAGCGTTAAAGAAAGAGAGCTTTAGGTTAACATCTTGCAGATCATAAATAAAAAACCAGGGAACGCGATACAAGTCCTCCACAAATTTTTCATATTGGAAATTTTTAAATGATCGAACTTTGAAGCTCCGTTTTGTTTTAGTATTTACTTTGTAAGATAGTATGGCATAAATTCCGTAATGGTCAGAAAAAATCGACACTTTTAATAGGAAACTTACATTTCTAAAGGAATTAGACAAAATCTGACCTATGCTTCTGGAGCTCGATTTTAAAGAGAAATCGATTAGTGAAATCCGTATTTTTATATCTTCCATAGGATAAGATATACAGACTGTTTTCGTAAAATCTGCAATTTTTAAAAGCCTTTGTAACTTTTTAATTTGTGAAAATACTTGATTTATATAAGAACTTTATTAGGGTACTTTTTGATGCAGAATTTAATACTCTATTTTTTCTTAACTCGTATTTTTTGAGATATTATCAAAACTTTTTTTTATATGGAACACCCTATATGTTTTTACACTATTGAAAAGCACATAAAATTACCTTTAACATGATATAACACACTTGATATTTTATTTAAACAGTTTTTAAATTATTTGATTTTTTTTTTGCAATTTTACAGTATTTCACTTATCTAGTTTTATAAACCTAATAATCTGTATTACTTAGGCCTCGTAATTACATGTTTCAACACTTTTTGGAATTATAAATATCTCTACTTATTTTTAAAGTGTGGTTTATCTTGGTGGCTCCTAATTAAAGGAAAATAACTTTTATAACAAATATTTAGAAATTAAATGAAGCATTATCCTGATGGGACAAAGAAAAAGGTGCCAAGGTCTGACTAAATTTGATTCTTTCTCTGTAGGGATGTCAAAGGGTTTGTTTAACACCAATAAATGTAGGTGAAATGAAATGTCTGTGAGAAAATGTTGAATCCAAATAGACATTTGGAATTAGGCTACAAATGTGCTCTAGATAAAATTGTAGTTACATCGAAAAATTCGTATTTTAATTAGTAAATGTGTTATTCAACAGTATCTCTTTATTGCTTGTTTATACATATTTATTTTTTTATTTATTTATTGAAATTCTTATATTAAACACTTATTTTCATTTTTAGAATCGTCACTCATTACGATTACAAATATGGCCGAAATGAATAACCAATTAGCATATAAGTCGAAAAGTAGACTCTTCTACTGTTGTTTAACAAAAATCAAACCATTATCAATAGGAATTCATGAATGTAAACACATGCAGGGTATTTTGCTCTAAAGAGATACATGGTGTTTGCCCAAATAAAGTTGATTGTGTCTACACTTTGATGAGGAATCCCCATTATAAGTTGTATAAACACACTAAACGTGTCAGTAGATGTGTGGTGAAATAATAACCAATTTTTGTTGAAAATATCTCGAAAATTAATGATTTTCGACCTAAGGTATGTTACTTACGATACTTGTTTAAGATCTACTGGTACTTTTAAAAATGCAATAATATTGGTGGTATCGTATTTAAGAAAACAATATCAACTGCTTGTTCAAATGCTGGCAATTTTATATTATAGACAAATCAATATTCGACTATAATAGGTATATGCCTACCTGTTACTACTTCCTGTTACGTAGGAATTTTGTTTCAGAGATATAGAAAGATGGATACAGCCAGGTAAAAGCGTCACTACACGCACTTCAAGCGATTAGTTCCGTAGGTGTGGACTCTAAGCTGGTTTGGGACTGCGTAAGCACACTAGATGAGGCGGGCACTCAAAGGAAATTGACAATGGCCTGAGTTTCTAGCCACTCGAGCGTGAAGGCAAATGAGACGGCGGACGAACTGGTCAAGCGAGGTTCGTCAAGATCATTCGTTAGAGCTGATCCTTCTTTTGGCACTGCCGAACTCCCAAATTAAAAAAAAATCCATCAATGAATGGATACATAATCAATCCAGAGAGTGGTGACAAAAATTACCGGGACAGAGATAGGCAAGAGAGTTTCTAAAAGAACAGAAGCTTGAAATGATCTTACTAAAATAAATGATGTTAGTCTAGATGACAAATGAGTCACTGATGACTGATCACTAAATAGGCATAATATACGCCTAGTAGATAATGCTACTTGCAGATTCTGCCAAGAGAAGGAAGAAACATCAATTCATGTGCCGTACCAATGTGACGGCCTGGCAAGGACAAGGTTTCTAGTAATGCATGTGGAGAACCCCACAGCTAGCAGATACACAAAGAAGGCGCTCTCAAAGATGATAGGCCTAATTAAGAGGGCAAAATTAGAGAGCGTCCTCTAGGAAAAAAGGGGACCACAATAGATCTGAAAATGTCGCGGTGAAACAGATCCGTGGGTCGCCCCACTTCTAATCGAATCTGTGGAGGAATTTATTACCAATGAAACACCTTGTATATGACTGGAGTTTAGCAGACAACCTTTCCAAGAGTCAAAAATACAAGAGTGTTTCCATCTTTACCATTACTTGATGCGAAAGCACATCGGTAAACCGTTTTATAAATATTTCGATTGTTAATGTCTCTGATATCGAATTTTCAGCAGTAATAAGGAGGAACTGGCTGGTAATAATTTAGGGTTAGAGGTTCATAAAATTTGACGTATACGTATCTAAAATCTATAACAAAATCTATAGCAAAATTAAATGCAATTGCATGCATTTAAAATCACAAGGCCATAAATATACCCTGTATAAAACGATCGCCACGTATACCTACTCCAGCACATGTATGATCATCAACGCCAGCAGATATGATCTGATAAACGACTAACTGAATGTATTAGTCATTACTTGGAACATGTAGCGTCTAATATTTATAAAATTGGATCAATTCTTTTCTATCGTACAGTGAGAAAAAAGCAACAAAATTTATTTTTATCCCAGGTATTTATAACAAATAATAATTTATTTGTAATTTGTAGAAAGCCCATTACTAATAACAGATTTATTCCAGAAGATTCAAATAAATAAATTGAGAAGGTTTGACATATCTACAACTGAAGAAAACCATGAAGTTGACAATGTAAAGTTAGTTAAGAACGTAAACAATTATGTGGAATTAAATTGTTGTAAGGGTATGGAAATATGTAAAAACAAACATATTTTTAATGAATTCAGATTTAGAATCCTTAAATTCTCGTCTTTATGGTTTAATAAGTAAAAGTAGTAGATCAGATGGAGTTAGGATTAGTGACTAATTAAGCATGACGGCCGTCAACAATGACCGTGACCATTGTATCATGACCTTTTTTAGGTACAAATTAGAGCAGTTTTAGTTATTCAGTTCAGTGTTTCTGCTGATGATGTTATCTTTGCTATTGAAACGTACTGCTATGGAATGGCTCCCCGGTTGTTTGAACTCTATGCTGTTAATTTTCCAAGATCATGTTTTGGCATTGCCGCGCGCAAATTCTCACTTAGATGTAATTGTAAGAAAGGATTTAATAGTTTTGTTTGAGTATTTTATTGTTCAGTTGTGTATAGGTAATTTCATTGATTTGTACATTTTGCATACTCCAGTATTGTATATAGTTTATTTGCTTGTATTTTCTTTGTGAGGCGTTGCGCTTTCATCGCACGCAGATGTAAATTTCATATATATGAGTGTGTTACCTTGAGGCCCGGCAGTTACCAGATAGACGAGCGCGAGTATTGTCTTGTTTGCTCTCTTGGTTACCGTTTCTGGTAATTCTTTTTAATTTTAAGATGTAGTTCGTTCTTTTGAAATTTTAAAATCGTCCATCTAGCAACTCACTAGTTATTAATAAGTGTTATATCGTTGTGCACAATATACATGTAAGGCTCTTTAATAATTTTCGTTTTAGAAGTGATCGCGTTTAGAGTTTAAATTTTCCGTTTTTTTGTAGTTTTCAAATAATTTTATTCTAATCACCTCGGGGTAGGTGAAGAGAAGCTTTGGGCTTGTATTTTAATTTCATTTTGATTTTACTTGGTTCTCCACGTTGATTATATTCAATTTTAGTTAGCTTTGAATTTTTGAGACCACGTGGATTTTTTGTGGTATAAGAAATTCCTTCTAGAACGAATCCACCATTTTGTTTGATAAAGGATTTGCATTGTTCTTTTTAATTGTAGAGTCATATGCAGGTTTGTTTTTTGCCAGAATCTTATATTCATGGTTTTAATTTTTCCTGTAATTTGTATCAAATGTTTTTTTTCTTTTTTTTTCTTTTTAAATAATAAATTAAATGATTGTAAATATCATTTTAAAATCACAGTTTCTTTTATTTTTGAATCAGCCATTTCTATTATTAGGGATTTTAAAGAAAGTCAATTTTGCAAACGCCCACTATTACTTTTTATGAAAGTTACTCTGAGATATCAGAATCTCTGGCGCCCTTTTAAATTCATATTTGCTGAGCTAGCTAAATTAATTTTGTCATTTTTAATTTCTTTAAACTTATATGCTTGGACAATCAGTTCACAGCATAATTTATGGCAATCCCAACGTGAGGCTCGATATTATTGTAATTGTAATTAGTAAGATTAGGATCCCGTGTTTTGAATTTGTGAGAATTTCGCGTTGCTTTGATAAAACTGATTATTTTCGTGTGTTTAAAAACTTTTTATATACACCGCTGCGAGAATGAAGATGGACAGGACCACGAAGGATCAGGAAGTGGACGTTCCTGGAGACCAGCGAGGGAGCCAAGGAACTCATGACAGGAAGGAGTCGGTTGTGGCAGGACAAAAGGGAAGGATGGACGAAAAGAAAATTGTGGCAGGACAAAAGGGAAGGATGGACGAAAAGGATATTCAGGGAGACAAAGGAGACAGTTTTAAGGAAAGTATTAATAGTATGAATGAGATGATGGCAATGATGAAACAAATGATACAGAAATATGACAGAAGTATTGAGAGAGTTGATGCATGGTTGAAAAAAGATTACAGTGTTTTTGATAAAGAAAAGAAAGAGATTCAGACGGAAGGGGATAAAATCAATCGGGGTTCAGATACTTCTAATGAGGAGAAAGTTGATGATTTGAGTAAAGAAAGGGAAGATAAAGTTGATGAAAATGTTGATGTTTTGAATAAAGAAAGGGAAGAGAAAGTTGTTGATGATTTTGGTAGAAAAAGGGAAGATAAAGTTGATGAAATTGTTGATGATTTAGATAAAGAAATGGAAGAGAAAGTTGTTGATGATTTTGGTAGAGAAAGGGAAAATAATATTAATAATTTAGAGTAGAGTTTTAGGTAGAGAAGAGGAAAATGATGATGAAAATGTTGATAATGAAAAGGATGATGAAAAAATGAAATATTGTGATGATAGTTTTAAGTTTGAAATACAAGGTTCCGGAAAAGTTAGAGGTGATGATATACAAGGTAGCGAAAAAGTTGTTGGAGATGTTGGATCCGAAGAGGATATCGAGGTTGAGGTTTTTGGTGAGTTAGAGGTAGAGAAAGAAGAAATCAACAATTCCCAAGAAGAATTCCCAGAAGTAGTCAACAATTCCCATGAAAAATTCCCAGAAGTTATCAATTCCCACATCGAATCCCCAAATGTCGAAAATGAAAGTAAAATCGATTATAATGAGAAGTCTGAAGCTGAAGTCGAGGAAATTTCGATCCAGAATGTATCCTTACAAAATAAGTTGCCCATTATTGTCGATGATGATGAACACTCTCTTCAGGTCAAGTCAAACCCTGTCAAATTTAAAAATCCCGTTCCTGAAGCCATGTTGGAGCACAATTTAAAAGAATGTTTCTGTTTTTCGAGTTATCCTTCTGGAGATACAAGCGAGAGGTACATCCATGGAGTGGAGAAGTTCTTCATGATGCAGACCCACCACTGCCACACCGACTGCCACATCGACTGCCACACCGACTGCTATGCCGATTGCTGTTCGAAACTGGATCAACCGGATGGTATGTTGGACACTCCCACCACGACCCCGGGTAGTTTTCATCACCCGGAAGTGACGTTTTCACCCCTGTGTGCGGAGATACGGTATTGTTCGTTTGGTGCGGGAAACTTTAGAATATTAATTTTTCGTGTGCGTACAATTTTTAAGGGGAAACACTCTATTTTCTCCGAAACTTTCGTTTTCCCCTTAATAATTGGGAGATGTGCTATGGGAATGGCTCCCCGGTTGTTTGAACTCTATGCTGTTAATTTTCCAAGATCATGTTTTGGCATTGCCGCGCGCAAATTCTCACTTAGATGTAATTGTAAGAAAGGATTTAATAGTTTTGTTTGAGTATTTTATTGTTCAGTTGTGTATAGGTAATTTCATTGATTTGTACATTTTGCATACTCCAGTATTGTATATAGTTTATTTGCTTGTATTTTCTTTGTGAGGCGTTGCGCTTTCATCGCACGCAGATGTAAATTTCATATATATGAGTGTGTTACCTTGAGGCCCGGCAGTTACCAGATAGACGAGCGCGAGTATTGTCTTGTTTTGCTCTCTTGGTTACCGTTTCTGGTAATTCTTTTTAATTTTAAGATGTAGTTCGTTCTTTTGAAATTTTAAAATCGTCCATCTAGCAACTCACTAGTTATTAATAAGTGTTATATCGTTGTGCACAATATACATGTAAGGCTCTTTAATAATTTTCGTTTTAGAAGTGATCGCGTTTAGAGTTTAAATTTTCCGTTTTTTTTGTAGTTTTCAAATTAATTTTATTCTAATCACCTCGGGGTAGGTGAAGAGAAGCTTTGGGCTTGTATTTTAATTTCATTTTGATTTTACTTGGTTCTCCACGTTGATTATATTCAATTTTAGTTAGCTTTGAATTTTTGAGACCACGTGGATTTTTTGTGGTATAAGAAATTCCTTCTAGAACGAATCCACCATTTTGTTTGATAAAGGATTTGCATTGTTCTTTTTAATTGTAGAGTCATATGCAGGTTTGTTTTTTGCCAGAATCTTATATTCATGGTTTTAATTTTTCCTGTAATTTGTATCAAATGTTTTTTTTCTTTTTTTTTCTTTTTAAATAATAAATTAAATGATTGTAAATATCATTTTAAAATCACAGTTTCTTTTATTTTTGAATCAGCCATTTCTATTATTAGGGATTTTAAAGAAAGTCAATTTTGCAAACGCCCACTATTACTTTTTATGAAAGTTACTCTGAGATATCAGAATCTCTGGCGCCCTTTTAAATTCATATTTGCTGAGCTAGCTAAATTAATTTTGTCATTTTTAATTTCTTTAAACTTATATGCTTGGACAATCAGTTCACAGCAGTACGTCTATTTCAGTGCAGTTTGTGGTGAGAGGTCTAGGAGAAGTATGTGCCTTATGGTGTTGCATATTCTGCTATTCGGAGATATGGGTCATTCCATATCAACCGGAACACCTAAAATATTTGACGTCTTGAATCCTTTTTGATATTTTAAATTTGAAGTTTTTGACTAAAATTAGAAGACTCGTATTTTTTTCCTAAAGCGCTATAGTATCTATTTACAAAGATATTTGTGAACAAAGTTTGCAAAATCCGTAAAATAATCGCAGAAGTCATATTGTTTGGTTATGCATAAATTAAAAGAGTAAAACAAAATACGTATAAATCATGGTTTATTCTAAAGTTCACATTATACATTTTCATTTAAAAATGCCTAAATTAGATTGTATTTCATTATGACCCCCTTTTTCTCCTGTTAAATAAAATTTAACTTAACTTTTTTCTTTATGTTTACCGCGAAATTATATGAATAAAAATATTGTAAGAATTCCTCTGCTAAAAGCTGCCGCAACACTCACAACTGAATGTCTTTTTTGACTATGGCGTACGGTTTGAATCGTATAGAAAAAAAAATTGCGGTAGTAGGGAAATGGTGAGGGAAGATTTGTAAAAATGTTGGTGATTGTACCAAAAGGCTAGTTTATTAAAAAGAAAAGATTGCAAAATAAAAACAAAAAAATATGATCACGTGATCGACAGGAATTTTTTTACTAAATAGCCTCCCAAAAACTGCATATTTTCCTCGTTTTTACGTTACGATCGAGCAACCCAATCGCGAAATAAAAATTTTCAAAAAGAAATAGTTTTTTTTTACTTGAAGACCGTTCAGTATTCAGAGCTGAAAATTTATCTGTAGAGCACTTCTAGGGCGTAAAATATAGTCCCAAAAATCGTCTGGTGCCGGCAACCCATTTTTTTTCCTCATGGGCGGCTGTAACCCAAAGAAAGCAATTCGGCCAGATCGGTAATTTTTTTTTTCATGTGTGACATTAATGGGGATTTCCCAAGAAAATAGGATTAGAAGTTAGGCTAAAATAACACATATTTTGCACACTCTTAAGGCATAATATTAGAATTTTGTAATAAATATTTGTATTTAATTATTTTAAATAGTCGTTAGAAGTAAAAAAAATATATATTCAAGGTTCAAATTTTAATGTTATTTTATAATAATGTTGCATTAATGTCCTGTCATAATGTGGTGTATTCAAAATTGCTATTAATTTAAACACGTGAAATGTTGTTCTTATATATTATTATTTTTAAATATTAAAAAATTGGATATTTACTTACTCTTTAAGAAAAACGATTTTAAACTTTTAAAAAATTCCAGAGCACAAATCGCATATATGCTAACTCAACTTTTTTTTGAGAGATAAATAAAATCCACACAAAAAACAATAAAATGCGAGAATTGAAATTGCACTTGTTGACAAAGGCAGGTAGGAAAAGTGGGGTGTTTTGCTTCCTACCGTCCTAGCAATCGTCCTAGCAACAAGTGAATATTAATCTCGCATTTCTTTGCGTTGCTTTTCGCTATCCATCTTGTTTGAGACTTATCTTCTTTTAATTTTATACGTTTTTTCAATTTTTTTGCTTTTTTTGTTGAGATTTTTTTGATTCCTGCTCTTTCTGACTAACTCGTTGGAATGGAGGTTATACGTTTCTAATAAGTTTCTTTTCTATATTCTCTATTCTAGGGCATTACAGCGGCTCTCAAACTCAAGAAAATTTAAATTAAGATAAAACAAAAAACATCTCCCATAAAATTAATAATTGGGCATATTGTTACTTATACTTACCCGTTTTTTTTTCAATGTCCCTTTAGATTTTTAAATATCTATAACCACAATATTTCGTAGATAAAATTTCCGGTATGGATTTTTTATTTACCGAATTACCGGTAATTTTTTGTGATTTACCGGTAAATTTACCGAACGCTTTTCGGTCAATTTACCGGTAAACCGGTATACAATCCCTAGGCGGAACTGTCTGTTCGATGTAGTTGAAGATGCTGGTGTGGTCTCCGACTTTGCCGGAGAAGTCCTTGCATCTACTGCATTCTGCTCTGTAAGCCCCTAAGGTTGCTTCAGATCACCAACTGCAGTGCGGAGGAAGCCCAAGAATGGTCTCCATAGCAGTCGTCGGTGTCGAGGATAAGTCTCCCGTGATGCCCAGGCTAGCAATCCATTGGACTTTACTCTAAGCGTACTTATAGCATAGCCTAGATTTGCTTTATGCCGCCAAACTAACAAGGCATAAGTTATAGAGGATACTATAACATTCGTGTACAACCAGTGTATCATTGCAGGCTTTAGCCCTCAGTTTTTACTGAATATACCTCTACAGACCCAGAAGTTCCTTATAGCAATTAAGTCGTGGAGATTTGCAAATAACACATTTTGTTATTTGGTATGAAATACATAGCACAAAATCTGGAAATAGCAATTAAAATTATTTATTTAGTATAATAAACACAGAAGGATAAATACAATTGTATAGTAAATAAGTGCACTGACAAAAGGTCGTCGAAAACTCCATGTATTGCTGCTGTACACACAGAGGAACTTTCGTTTGAAAGATGAGAGAAGAAAGGGCATTTTATCGTGATATTTCCATTGAAAACTGTGTCTGTTGTTAAGTGCTATTGCCCGGAGAAGATTCGTCTGCAGCTCTGCACCAAACTTTATAATTTTTACGTATGTCTTGATACAATCATTCATTTTAGTTTTTTTAGTTGACTATTACATTTAATTATTTCTGATTCTACCTGAAGGGAGCTAATTATATGCTGAAATAGAGTGAGATATATAATTTGAATGTAATAAATAAATTACTTCGATCATCAAAAATTAAACGCTTCTTTAACTGCATTGGGCTGCTTCGAAATCCACTAGTGACAAAACAAACATTGATGGTGTTTTGTATTGTAATTTTCTCCATTCCTTTTGAGTGCATTGCAACTGTTGAATGTGCTTGCCAATAATTACGATGAGGATAGAGTCATCGTAATTGCATTAACTTCAGTTTGGAAGCGAAGCAAGGTAGCACTGCATTAGAACGAGTGAATAAGTGAACGCAAGGTGTATTACCTAAAACAGACACATTATTAGCATATTGGGCGGTACAAAATTTTATCCTTCTTATGTCTATAAATTATCTTAACTGTTTAATGAATTATGAATACAACACTCACCATTATTACCCACTTTCTTGAAATAACTGCAACATTCAACACTTTTATGGTACACTTTTGATTGACCAGCATCTTAAGGAGAGACTCCATCTGCAAGGAGATTTTATAGTTAGTAATTATTAAAAATATTTTAGTCCTAAACGTCTTGCGACATAAATTCTCTAATAATTATCTGAATTTTTGGATTAGATAACACATAATGTGTTGTGCTACACATAAAGGGGAAAATTAGAAGCACGGATATCAAAATTCATTAAAAAAAATGAGACAAGATGATTAATCAAAATAAGTAGAAAAAATATAATAAAAAAAAATTCAATATGAAACATAAATATCAATAAGATGGTTGAAGCTGGTGGAGTTTTAACAATTTTTTAATGTCGGGTTTCAATTTAATTAACATCAGTCGCGAATCACCACGCTCAGTGATCTGCAGTCTATTCCTTTTCTTAGACAGTAAATTAGCTACTGCACTAAACCCACGCTCAGCCAAATATGATGAAAGAAACACAATTAAAA
Organism: Protaetia brevitarsis; assembly: GCA_004143645.1. Classification (NCBI taxonomy): domain Eukaryota; kingdom Metazoa; phylum Arthropoda; class Insecta; order Coleoptera; family Scarabaeidae; genus Protaetia; species Protaetia brevitarsis. The sequence goes on from RXPK01000341.1 coordinate 56,337, forward strand.
ATTTCTGTACTAGTTCTCACAATTCAGAGTGGAGAGCTGATATTGATTTTTGGAGCCAGAACTCTTGGTATCCATTTCCGAATTTTACTTTTAATTCTTCAGTAGTTGCGAGTTCTACGAGTTCTTCTTCTAAATTTGATGATTCCACTGTATCTGCATTTGCGAGAGGGCCTAAAACCCAGGTTGGTATATTCATATTTAAAATGTCCTGGAATCGCTCTGTAAAATCAGCATGAAGAGAGTCCAGATGTTGGCAGCAAGTAAGTAAAACTTCCTGTTTTACCGAAAATGCTGATAATGTCGGAAAGTGGCTGTATTCACCTCTTCCTAGATTTCATTTGAATAGAAGAAGTTTTCCCACAAAAGCAGCTATGACGTTTTTTTGTTTTTATTAAATTCAACTCATCACCTTGCAATTGGAAATTAACGTCATTAAATTAAAAATTAAAAAAAGGTCTGTCAAATAAGCGATATCATTTTTGGACGCAATCAAGTTTCCGCGCAGTTCATCGTCTCTGTTTTCAAGGATGTCCCGTACTGAGCCAAATAGATTGAAAAAGCGATTCAGACAAACACCTTCCCATAGCCATCGTACTTCTGTGTGCAGCAGGAAGCGATTATAGTCTTCATCATTTTCAGTACAAAGTTGCCCAAATAATCAGTCATTTAATGAATTACTTCCTCTCTTGTTGACTGCTCCAATAACGTAATGGAGCTACGTATGCAGGCGCTCATTAAGATTTTTTGCAACCAAGTACTGACGATGAATAACGCAATGTACAGCGAGTACATTTGGTACTGCTTGTTTTAAATGCGCAATGACGCCCCGTCATTGCTGGAGCACCATCTGTAGCCACTGACAAAATATTTCGAATAGGAATTTGTTTTTTTTGAAAAAAAAAAACGTGCATGGTATTAAATATGGATTGTTCCTTTGTATTGGTTTCCAATTTCTTTTTGCAAATAATCTCGACAACTTTTTTCTTCTCTTATAAAATGGACGTTAACCAAGAGTACTTCCTTATTTGGTAAAGTTGATTCATCGTGTTTAGTCGGCGCTCAGTAAATCACTAGTTAACACTGCTCCCCACTCAAGGCGCGAATAAACACGAGTGTGTCTAGTCGCTGCAGAAATTTATTCACTTCTCCTATCTTGCCCAACACTGGTTTATACCAAATGGAGAGGAGGGAAGTCTAGAAGACATACCATTGCGGCTGTAAGTGTATTATATGGGTGTGCTTATTGCTCCTGTTATTCTTAAACAAGCAAGTCTCATAATTTTGCTAAGTATATAAACTAATCATAGATCTGACCATCGTAACGTATGTCTAGTACCTATATCGCGTTTGTTCATAACCACCATATTTATCAATGGGACTCATTTAAGAGAGAGTATTGAGATATTGGTACTAACAATCACCGATTTAGAACACCACCTATTTCATTGGAGCATAGACGGCACGCTTCAATCATAGTTATTTCATCGGTATATTAAAAAATGATTGTGATGACGAGCACGGATATCATGAGCTCTAATGCTTGAATAGTTACGTATAGAAAATAAGAATATTTACTCGATTTCTTTGCTGTGCACTAAATTCCAGCCAGCGAGCACGATAAAGAACGGCAAGCAATCTATCATTCTGAAAAAGAAGTTCCATTTTAGATTTCGTACAAGTGAAATAATATGCCAATTATTACGTACCCAGGAAATGCAACGGTCAACATAGTAGCAAGGATAATAGGCGTTAACAACACCATAAGCTAACAGTAACAGATAAAAAATAACTTGTGTATCCCAAATATTAAATATTAAGAGTCTCACGAAACAATACCATATGAAAGTTCCAGATACAAACAATGTTATCGTGTGCATAGTAATTACAGGATTTAAGTAGTCATTCGCAATTTCGAATGATCGATAGCACGCAAATAGTAGTTTCGAGAGCTTTTGATAAACAGCTTCAAATTCTGTTGGCGTCATTTCGCTGTGTGTTATTAAAATAGTTTTGATTTTACGGTAGCATTCCTCAACAAGATAGTACTGAGGTTCTAAGATGGTCAAGATGGTAACCGTGTACATGGAACAAGGATAAAACTTTAGAGCGAAAAATAAAGCGCCTAATTTGGTATCTGATCGTAATCCGTAACAGAGAAAGCTGCAATATAGGACGGATAATACGCCACAAAACGTCCATATCAAGAAACGTCTCCTGATCCGTTCGAGCGCTGAATTCCCAAGAAGGCTATACAGTTGTATGAGCGTATCTTGATTGCATCGCATTAGCGTAAGTAACTCAGAAATCTTGCACACGGAAATAACACAAGTGACTGTGTAATTCACACCCATGAATAACATACTACAAGAGTATATATTATCTATGCTCCAGAAACTGTCTTCTCTAGAATAGATTATGTAATACTCATATATGCTCGACGTAATCAAACAAGCAGCGTAAAACATTGATGTGAGAGAGAGAATAATCGAACGTCTGAGCACGATTTTCTCCTCAAGTTCGTGAAAGCATTTGGTAGTGAAGCTTGTTAATCCAATAAACGAGCAGAGCAAAATAAACGGACGTCCCAGACAAGCAATGCAGGGAACTGTAGGGCTTAGAATCCGCATAATTCTCACGAACCTAGAAAAGAATTCTGTATTATTCCGTAATTTTCTGAAGGATTGCTAAAATATTTCTGCAAAATAATATACAGGTGTCCCGTAAAACTATCCGGCTTTAAAAATTTGTTCTTATAATTTGCAGCATAACATGAGTTATTAAAGCCAAGCTCATCGAGTAAAATATAATGGATATTCGAAACATAAACGGACGTACTTCTTACAAAGAATTTTCTTTGTTTGTTTACCTAAGCAAATGGCTTGTTTTTTTTTTTACTTAAAACATTATTATGATTTTTCAGGAATAACTTCCTTATTATATTTATTATTCATTTTCATAATTTTTACCCTAAGAAATACTATAGTTACTAATTTACAATGTCATCCTAAAATAGTAATACACTCTATTACTATAATTAATAAATATTAATTATTCTTAAGCCCAATTTTTATTGCGGGGAAATGTTTAAGCCGAAGTCCGTATGCGACGGCCTTCTACATATGTTTCTACTTTCGATAGCCGATCGACGGCCGTCTGACTTACACGCTTGCCTACCATGATAGTGGAAAATATTTCCACCACGGTGCCAAGCACTGACATATACTGATGACGCATGACTTAATCAACCAGTGGGCAGCAAGATACGACAAGATACGGCTGGTCCCACTTCAATGTAATTTTCCTCCTCTTCCGCTAGCTCCGCGCGGACGCCTACAAGCGTCTAAAAGTCGGAGACAATCTAGACGTGGCCCCAGTTTGTCGCTTGTCTGCATAAATAACTACAAAGCGCGTTTCGTCGCATCAAATAATTTGTTCACCAAAAACGTTTACATGTATTTATCGGTATCTTTACAAAAAAAAAAGCTTTTTAATGATTCATTTGTGATTTGCAATGGTCATAGTTCCGTGGCTCTTTAAGAGGAGCACCCCCCTTCCCCATTGAAAATAAGTAAAAGGCATTTGTCAGAGTCTAGAAAGGCTATATCTATTGAGAAGAGAATATTTGACTCTTCAAACGAATGTCTCTTTAAATATTTCATTTTATCTGAGCAGTGGAATAATGTTTATGACGAGGAAAAATTTTAATATGAAATTCGAAGCGCTTATGAATACAATGAAGTATCATTTTAAGTCAACGAGAACTCGAGAGGCCGAAGAATTATTTAAAAAATATAAAAAAGAGTATAGTGAACACCTAAGTAAAGCTAAAATAAATTCAAATATTAACTTTATACGTAATTCTGAAAATAAGTCAAAAGCAGCGTGGAAAATTATTAATGAAAATTTGAAAGGTAAATGTAATAGAAAACCCGTAGAAATAACCCCTAACGAATTTAATATCTTCTTTGCTTCTATACCTAAAGTAATTTCAAACAGTATACCAGTGTTGGGCACCAAAGAATAATTCTTTAGTCAAATGATTATTTGAATGAAATTTTAATCAATTATTCTTTATTCAATATTAGGTTATTGCCGAATGAAGTGGTCCGGCATTATTTGAATAAGGAATTATTGAATGAAACGTTATTTAAATAAAGCATTACTGGAATAATTTTTTCAGGAAATAAATCCTCATTCAAATAACGGAATAAACTTCGATGCAGGTACTTATATGCACATATATCTGCTCGCTATCGTTGCCTTAACACCCGTGTTCTTATATGTGCTGCAAAGAATAGAAGTTTTTTGCGTTTAAACGCGTCAGGGTTGGGATTAATATCATAATAGTTGTACCTGGCCTTGAAACTATTTTTTTTTCTACTATTGAAACTTATTACAATAAGGAGATATATTGTCTACTTGATTGTCTAAGAAAGAAGTTAAGTACACAGTTTTTGATATATGCAACAGTCACCTATATGTAATAAAATATTTGAAAGGAATAATTTACTTGTATTTTTCGGCGGCAATAGTTTTCAATGTTTTCAAACAGAAAAGAAGCGTACATGAAACTTAAAACTGTGTCACAGAATAGAGAACAACCAGAAATTTCACTCCGGTAGTTAAATGGACAGATATGTATCCTTTTTCAATTAAATTCTGGCAGTGTTTATATTCTCTTCAATCTCTTTCAATCAACTCTTGGCAATGTTTTGGAACGATTGCCCATGACTATATTTTTTCAGTTAGTTCCATTATTAAAAAAAAAACAATGCGCACCGTCGGATCAACATTCACGCTCTGATGGGGAAAAAAACCCTTTTTCTTTCAGGACGTTGTAAAAGATAGATTTTATCATTACAAAAATAATGCATGCCCTCGATTATGAAACATACACATAAACAAGCATACCACCAAGTCTTTTAATCCCAATTATTATTGGTGTTAGAATTGTTGATGAAGTTTCACCGTTCTCGGGGCGTAACTGTGAGACTGCTCTGTGAACGTTTTGTTAAATATTTGTAACAGTGTTGAGATGAAAACACGGGTGCATTTTGTAATTTAATTTATTAAAAAAACATTCAACACGGGTAATGATCTTAACACTAACTGTTCGCTATAACTAAAATTTACTTAGACAACTAATATGATCCTGTTTGATTAAAAAATGATTGGGTATTTCTATTGCGAAGTATTTGAAGAACTACAAGGATTTCAAGCTTTTTGCAGTGAGAAATTAACAAAGTCCTGCCGGCACTAAACATTTCATCTCTTTTAAACCAAAATTGGATTTCTTTAAATTCAACTTTATATTTAACTCCTACCCGCGCTCATTCCATCAGTGTCGTAAAAAAAAAAACCTTCTTCCTTCACGTTGTAACTCAAAAAACAAAACACAGGCCCCACTTTATGATATAAAAAAGATTATCCCTTTCGCTTACCGCCGTTGCTAAAGAACAAATTGATTGCTTTAAGAAAGAAATATCTTCTACACCTATCCGCACTACTTGATATTGAAAAAAGCGTTCCTTTCTTTTTCTAATGCTGTTAAAATATAATTTTCAGAATTCAATAAAAACCAATGCGACTCCCCACTCCCTGATATTGAAAAAGAAAAGTATCCCTCTCCCTTCCCATGCGTTCAAAAAAGAATTTTCATGATTCAAAAAAACTAATGCGTCTCCTGCACCAACTCCCCACCCTCTGATGTTGACAAAAGTTATTCATACCGCTTCTTAATATTGCTGAAAAATATATTCCGTCATTCAAGAAAAAAAAATCGATACGACCCCTAACCAACCACTCAAAAGTTATTCATACCGCGTCTTAACATTGCTGAAAAATATATTCCGTCATTCAAGAAAAAAAATCAATACGACTCTCGAACCAACCACCCAACCTCTGATATAAAACAAACTATCCGTTTTCCTTCCCGCTGTTGCTAAAAAACAAATATCATTGCTTTAAGAAATAAATACATCCTCCCTATCAATCCCCACTCCCTGATATTGAAAAAAAAGTAACTCTCTCTCTTCCCGATGCCGTCAAAAAAGAATTATCATGATTCAAAAAAACTAATGCGTCTCCTGCACCAACTCCCCACCCTCTGATGTTAAGAAAAGTTATTCATACCGCGTGTTAACATTGCTGAGAAGTATACTCCGTCATTCAAGAAAAAAAATCAATGCGACTCTCGAACCAAGTACTCAACCTCTGATATAAAACAAACTATCCGTTTTCCTTCCCGCTGTTGCTAAAAAACAAGTATCATTGCTTTAAGAAGTAAATACATCCTCCCTATCAATCTCCACTCCCTGATATTAAAAAAAAGCAACTCTCTCCCTTCCCGATACCGTCAAAAAAGAATTATCATGATTCAAAAAAACTAATGCGTCTCCTGCACCAACTCCCCACCCTCTGATGTTAAGAAAAGTTATTCATACCGCGTGTTAACATTGGTGAGAAGTATACTCCGTCATTCAAGAAAAAAAATCAATGCGACTCTCGAACCAATCACTCAACCTCTGACATAAAACAAACTATCCGTTTTTCTTCCCGCTGTTGCTAAAAAACAAATATCATTGCTTTAAGAAATAAATACATCCTCCCTATTAATCTCCACTCCCTGATATTGAAAAAAAAGTGTTTATTTACCTTTCCGATACCATCAAAAAATAATTTTCGAGATTAAAAAAAAACTAACGCGTCTCCTTTACCAACTCCCCACCCTTTCATGTTGACAAAAGTTATTCATACCGCTTCTTAATATTGCTGAAAAATATATTCCGTCATTTAAGAAATAAATCAATGCGATTCTTGCTACTACTCAACCCCTGATATGGAAAAATTATTTCCTTTCCCGAATGAAAGCAGTTATTTAAATGAACACGATTATTTGAATAGGAATATTTATTTGAATAACAGTAGTTATTCAAATGAAGAATAATTATTCAAGAGAAGAATAATTATTCAAGAGAAGAATAATTATTCAAAGGAAGAATAATTATTCAAATGGAGAATAATTATTCAAAAGGAGAATAATTATTCAAATGAAGAATAATTATTGGAATAATTATTTGAATAATGAATGAAATGAATGTGGAAATTCATTATTGAATAATACAATCAGGAATAAAAATTTATCTATTATTTCTGAATAAGAATAAGGAAACTGACAATTTATTTTCATTCTTATTCTGAATGAATTTTGCCCAACACTGCAGTATACCAATATCAACTCACAGTTCAAGCTACTTCTTAAACAGATCAGAAAAATATCAACATATGTCTTTTTATTTAAAATATACCTCGGAAACTGAAGTATTTACCACAATTATGAACCTTAAACAATCTGCTGTAGAAGATATATACGGCATGACGTCATCAATCTTAAAGCACGTAGCTCCTTTTATTTCTGAACCCTTAGCCAGGCTCTTAAATTTATGTATCTGCGATAATGTTTTTTCCCGATACGTTGAAAACAGCTAAAGTTATACCATTCCACAAAAAAGGCAATATAAATGACCCTGGATGTTATCGACCAATTTCTATTTTACCGGTCATATCCAAGGTGTTCGAAGAAATATTAAAGAATAGATTGCTTGACTATTTCAACAGAAAGTCCTTGTTTTCCAAACAACAATATGGTTATTTACAAAATAAGTCAACAATACAAGCTATTTGTGAGTTAATTGATACAGTTATTAACAGTTTCGACGAGAGAAAAAAAGTATCTGCGACAATGTTAGATTTATCTAAAGCGTTTGACTGTGTTAGCCACAATATCTTATTTGAAAAGTTAGATTTTTATGGCATAAGAGGTGATCCTTTAAAATTATTTCAATCATACTTTGCAAATCGAAAACAAATAGTGATGAATGCTAATGAACGCTCAAAACATCAGTACATAGATTGTGGAGTACCACAAGGATCTAAGCTAGGGCCGATAATGTTTCTTATATATGTCAATGATTTATGCAGTAATCTTCAGATGTGCCAAACAATTATGTTTGCCGATGACACTACTCTAGTATTTAAAGCAAAAACAGCAGAAGATTTGGCTGAACTGGAGTCGGTGGGCATATCGGATGCAGAAAAATGGTTTAAAGCTAATAAATTAAAACTAAATGAAAACAAAATACAAAATATCGTATTTGAGACGAGACCAGAGCAGACAAGTTCTGCAAAAATGCTAGGTGTGCACATAGACTCTAACTTAAACTGGAGCACGCATATAAATTTCTTATGCAATAAATTAAACACGATCGTTTACCAAATCCGGAGAACAGTAGACCTAACGGACGCAGACACTGCTAAATTAATATATTACTCAGATTTTTATTCCCTAGTTAATAATAGTATTTTGTTATGGGGTAGCACCGAATGCAGTGAAAGAATTTTTAAAATACAAAAAAAATGTGTGAGAGCTATATTAAAAGTTAGTACTAGAGAACACTGCAAACCTTATTTTACATCTTTAAAAATATTAACTATTCCGTCATTGTACATTTATAACTGTTTAGTTTTTGCAAAAAATAATTTAGAGAAGTTTAAAACTCAGTCGGATGTACATAATTATTCAACAGGAATCAATTCAACTTTAACTATTCCTTATCACAGAATATCTTTAACGCAGCAGTCTGTTAAATATCAAGCAATAAAATTTTATAATAATCTGCGGTATGAAATCCAATTATTACCTATCAAACAATTCAAGAAAGAAATAAAACAAATGTTAATAAGCAAGGCTTTTTATAAAATAGAAGAGTTTCTTTTATTGTGAAATATAATAATTAAGTAGTATTTATATTATTGTAAAATAATTGTTCATATTTCATTTTTATTTCATTTTTTCTATCTTTTGTGTTGACCTTCCTAATGATGTACATATCAGTTGTCAATTTGGAAATAAAGGTTATTATTATTATTATTAATAATGCTTTTCCTATTGCGCGTTTTTGGAAGAAGCATGGTTGGAAGTCATGGTTAAATAATGAGGTAAAACTGTCAAGTAGAAATTTTCGAGATCTGTATGTTATACAAGTGGCAAACCCTGAATTTAGTTGTACGTACAACTAAATTAAAATTCTGTAATGACTTCATTAATAACTCCAGCAATAGAGCATCTGCAATGTGGAAAATAGTAAAATGGACCAGCAAAACTTATACACAACATAAAAACATAACCATAAATCATAAAGAGAAATAGACATCGGACCCTACTGTAATCGCCAACCATTTCAATAGTCACTTCCATGATATTGCAACAAATATAACGGCAGACCTACCGGTTAGTCATATTGATTTCTCTATTGCAATAAATAATCACTCTATGTTCCTGTTTCCCTCTTCCTTCTTTCTTCTTTCTTTCTCTAGTGGAGTGTTTCCTGTCGTGTTGAACACATCTGTTATTGTGCCAATATGTAAAAAAGGATAGCACTAAATGTATGTCGAACTATAGACCTGTAGCGTTAACTTCTGTGGCTTCTAAAGTTCTGGAATATTGTATGTTGGACCGCCTAAAACTGTTTTATAAAGAATACGACATCATTCCACAGAGCCAACACGGTTACACGAAAGGAAAATCGACGTCTACAGCACTAATTGATTTATATAATAAGATATTGCAACAGATTGAAAAAAGAGCAGCACCTTTTGGGATCTTTTGTGACTTGCAGGAGGCTTTTGACTGTGTCCATCATCATAAGTTACTGGATAAACTATATACTTATGGTTTAAATGGTTTACTTCATATTTAGAAACTAAAATGCAGTTTGTTAAAATACAATTTCTAAACCAAGATCGTAACTTGCTATCGACAACATTTCATTGCCTACCTGTAGCTAGTGGAGTACCGCAGGGGTACGTACTTGAACCAGTATTATTGGATATGTATATAAACGATATTGCCCTGTTCTTATCTGACGCTCTTGTTATATATGCAAACGATATCTCCCTAATGCAGCACAGCTGGTAAATGATCTATTAGAAAGTCTTTACATGTAGTTTGCAGAAAATGATTTAGCCATGAGTTTTGAAAAAACCAAATTTATGATTTTCCATACTCGGCAGAGATACATCGAAAGACAATGTTTGGAACTGCACAGTTATTCTCTGTCACAGAGTGAATCCACTAGATTTTTAGGCGTTATACTTCACCACAATCTCATTTGGAAAGAATATTGTGATGAACTAGCTAAGGAAATTTCTGCAAAAGCCTTTCTATTTCGAAGTCTAAAACCTTGTGTATCTACCAGTACTTTGATGACTCTGTATTATGCGGTAATTCAGTCAAGAATTCAGTTTGCCATTGGTCTTCTGAGCTGCACACACTCACCCCGAGGTGGTCTTTTTGGCGCAGAAAGCGATTGTTAGAACTATTGCCGGCGCAAAAATGTTCGATTCATGCCGATCGATTTTTTTCTTTATCAAATATTACCTCTATCATGTTTGTATATCTTAGAAAATATGTTGTTATATATTTTAAAAAGAGGCTAACACTTAAAAAGAATGCTGACATGCACACGTATGCCACCAGGACTAGAAATGATTTGCATAGACCAGAATGCACGTTACATCTTACTAGCTTGGCCCTGAAAATTAGGTATCTAAATTTTTAGTAGATATCCACTATCATAAGTATTGGAAATTCCTATAGAGAATTTAGGATAACATTAATAACTTTTCTCAAACAAAATAATTTCTACTCTGTAGATGAATTCTTTAATTATTAAGTTGCTTACTCGTTTAGTTATTAGAAAAACGAAATTAAAGTGATAAATGCATGTGACCAAGAAAATGCGAAATGTTGGCGAGAACTCATAGGAGAGCATTTCAAGCCATCTCATTTAAATCGTATTTTCTTAGACAGGCTTGCAAATTATGTACCTTTCGCTTACTGATTCAAAAAAAATGTTGGTACATGTTGCAGTAAAAAGAATTAAAAGACCTTTTGAATGAATGGTCACAAAACCCGTTCTCCCTATTGAAATTTTAAGACCCGTCATTAAAAGTTTTCCTCCTTGATATGTGAATTGACTGGTTGGTTTCGAAATTCTGTATAAGTTACGGATAAAGAGTTATTTGATTTTGCTCATTCCAATTGCAATGCCCTATATTTGAAAGAAGTTGTTGCGGGGTTCCGGATTTCTATGAAGCCAATCGTGCGTTCAAAAGTGAATAAATCGAAATAATAATCACGTAAAACACAAATTTTTAGTTAACACTATATGTTTTGGCTAGAGTTCCGTAAGAGGGCTACTAATTTGGCGATTTATATGCATATTAGCGGAAAGAGCATGTATTCCTGAGTGTAAAATAGCTATTTATTTTTTAAGCAAATGGAAAGAAAGTACAAAAACAGTGCGTTTTTGATGGATTTAACATGTGGTAGCAATGATATGGAAGGAAAAGTTGCGAAAAGTGACCAATTTTTAGATAAAAGATGCGCTAAATACAAACTTATTTGTTAAGTTAATGTGAATCGATATTAGTAAATTGAAGTAATAGTTAAGCAGCGGTTCCATACAATATCCTGAAATTAGTTTGTGTTAAAGTATTTGTTTATTTTCAACAGGGTATAAGGTATTATAGCAATAATCACCAAATCACACACAGGCCGTTCAAAAACGCATCTCCCATGTGGGTACCTATAAACCAACAAAACTTTTTTCTTTCAAATGGAGCATGGTATTTTTTTACTACAGCATTGAATGCAGTGTAAAATTATAACATTAATTAACTCCAAGATTTTAAAATTACGACAATTATTATTTTGTTTCTCCTTTGACGTATAGACCTTGAAGCCTTGAAGCACAAATACCACAACATGTAGTTTAGAAATTTAAAAATAGAATAAATGAAGAAGGACCACCTGTTATTATTTAATATTCATCATTCATTCTGAGGTACTTAATTACAGAAATATAATAGACAACCAACGTATAAACAATCTAGTTCAACTCACCTGCTCAGTTATAAACTGTAGATATTGGAATTCAGTTATATTACACTAAGCTTGGTAAGACGTTACGTTTTTCTGTCTGATACGTAATATAATACACTGCATACGTCGATTATTGTATTGTGTTTCTTTTGCTATCATATTAGTTTAATGTACATGAGCAACCATTGCACTTAAAGGATTATAGAATATTCGTACGAGCATTAAAGTCAGTCGATACAATCTGTCAGCGATCAAGAAAATATACTAGCCGCTACTTGATGTATTTAGCATCTGATACTTGTAAAATTAACCCAATTCTGTTCGTTTACACGACAAATGTACTTAACTTACAAAGAGAACCCGGCAAATGTTAAGCTCAGATTTGGTTCCGATTTTGTCAGTGTTTATCAACCACCTGGCTCAAAAATTAACGCCTCTGCAGCAATCAGTTCGACATCTGACTACATGCACATGACACCTATGACAACTGATGAGGTGTTAAACATGTAGAGAAAAATGAAACTCGATTGTACTTCTGGCCACGACTGTCTGCCTAATTTCTTTATAAAAGAATGCGGTTTTTTGTTGACTGAACCACTAACCAGCATCTTTAATTTAAGTGTTCGTACTTGTACTTTTCCTGAGGTGTGGAAAGTGAGTTCAATTGTACCGATTTTTAAACATGATGAAAACAACAACATATCAAATTATCGACCTATTAGCATATTATCTACCTTATGCTAAAGTATTACATCATAAACTCTGTGCGTACGCAAAGCCTCACATTTCGTCATTTCAACATGATTTCATGACAAGAAGATCAATTGTAACAAACCTGGTTGAAGTCAGCCAATTTATAAGCTGATGCTTAGATAGTGAGGAACAAGTTGATGTAATTTATACTGACTTTGCAAAAGCATTTGACACCATCCACCATCCGTTAGCAAGGGCGCCAGCGAGCTGCTGTTCTTATGTGCAGAACCGACGTGTGGTAGCTCATATGGCATCATCAAAACGTTTGTCAGGTCCCAACTTGCTGCTAGGCACTGCTCCTTTTGGCATGGACTCGCCGGCGCAAGACACTGTAAATGTAGGACTTCAACCGAATGAGGAAAGACCAGGCAGGAACAGATTGAGATTACTCACAGGAATTTTAACTGGGCATTGCACACTAAATAAACACATACATCGCGTGGGGCTAGCGAACTCACCCTTGCGCAGGAAGTGTAGGAAGGTGGAGAAAACTTCCACTTACCTTCTTGTCAACTGCTCGGCAGTGGACGGAGAGAGGAAAACGCACTTCGGGGTTGAACGGTTGGACGAACCCAGAGTCGGTAAGTTAACTGTCAGCCTGATTGCGAACTTTCTTGATGCAACCTTACTGGGCGATCTAAAATAGACATGGGGCACAATAGGTCTTTCTCGACGAGTTGTCTTCTTCGGGTTACATCCTCCCATGGGAAAAAAAATAATTAAGGAAAATACGTTTAAATCTTATAAATTGTTCATATTTACTTTAAAAGAAATATTTGTATATGTAATCACTTCTTATTCTTATATATTTTAACGGCATAAATAAACGGTAATGCCAATATTATCTATTGCAATGAACCAGAATAAATTAAATATTACTAATTACACTTATTTACTCTCATTAAACAATATTACCAACGGTCTGTGTAAATTAAACTCTCTTGTAGCTTCATTATCATTGCAGAGTTTAATTTGAAAGAAGTAAAGCATAAAAAAACATTCTGCTGCCAGATTCGAAGATGGCCAGGTACACGGATTACATACCAGGCGCTTTACCACTATGCTCTTAAAAATGTAGCAATAAACGGAATTGATTCCTTCTAGATGAAATACATCCGTGATTTATAACACCTTATAATAATAATAATAATAGGACAGCGAGTTTTGTAGAAAATAAGAGAGCTAATAACCGAATTAACATGTGGGAAATTTTTGAGACATAAGACGACGTTGACATCAGAGAAGCCGCATAATTTCCCATAATATTATACACTGAGAAAAATGGGGTAAGTAAAGTGTTTACTTGATAAAAAATTATTTACAATAGATAAAGTTTTACTTGGAACTATTCTCATTAATTAATACCTACAACTAAACACAGTTTCCTGAATGCAAGTTGTTACTGTAAATAGTGCTTTTATTAACGGCTATTACACAGCGTACCTGACAAATTTGTGGTAAGTAACGTGTTACTTATGACTACTGGTACTGCATCTAACTAGAGCACCTGCTTAGTAGAAGTAACAACAATGCTGATGGCTATTAAACTCATGTATTTTCTTAAATAGATAACAACTTGCCACAACTATGATTATTTGAGTTTTGCGCCACCCCGTGATTGTTTTACTATTCCTGGCTAGTGCGGCGGAGTAAGGAAATAGTCCCCGAGACGGCAACGCGCGCAGGCGCGGGCTAGCGTCAAGTAGGGGTTACGGACGTGGGAAAAGGTCGTAGAAAAAGGGTGTGCAAGGAGCACGGCCATTGTAGGCCAGTTGGAACACAAATATATAAAAAATACCGGGTGGGTTAACTCAAGGCCCCATCCGTATAAAGAATCCCAGCGAAAGAAGAAGCACCGAGCCTATAAGCAATCGGATGTTTCAAGATTGTAGTTTTAAACCAGTGGTGGGATATTTGAATTCCCCATCATTGTGATGATATCTGCGCCCGCTGGTGAAGTTAAAGTGTGGATGCCGTCGCTAGCTGAGTGATTCCACAGTCCAAGTGCCACCTGCAGTTAGGGATACCCCGACGAAGTAGCCGGTTGCGAGGCGATCACCGGACATAACCGCCATGTACGCCGACAGAAGATCAACCCGTCGAGACAACGCCCAATGCAAAGAACCAATAGAAACCGCATGTTTACCGCCTATATTATTTCTTTGTTTGTTATTAGTTGTAACTTCAAAGCAATATTTGTTCTTTGTTTAGATTTCAATAATTTCAATAATTGAATAACATTTCAAGGGGCCCCCATTTACCTTCTTTTATTATTGCTTTGTTCATTTTTTCATTATTAAGGAATATATTTTATGAGTCATTACGTTGTTAATTGTTAAAAAAATAACTGTTGTTAAAGTGAAACCAATATCTTTCATTCATATCAGGTGGTCACTGTGTTTGTCCTATACAAAATAAAACTATTACTAATAATACTGCTTTTTTTCTTAAGTAATAAGTATTATGTACCATCTTTAGCAAATTAAATGCGAATTTAATCTTAGATTATTAATGCAGTCGAAGCTACAGCACACTGAATAGTAATTAAAAATTATTTGCAAACAATTTTGAATTACGTATTGCTCGGTACGCAGTACTGTAACACCCCGCTATCACTAACGGGTTGTTTTAAATATATTAAACCTTATGGGTTCGTAAGTAAGCGAGGTTACTTGAGGGAAATTAAATAAAACTCCAGAATAAGAACTAAAGGGAACTATATTGTAAATTTAGCAGTCAAAACGCAAGAAAAATACATGGAAAAAAAAACAAACAACAAAACAAAAAAAAGAAAATATATAAACAAAAATATTAAATAAACAACTCAGATAACCAACTATAAAAATAGAGGTATCTAAAATAAAGAAACATTACGAACAACAAGTGAATCTGAATAAACCTAGGCTTACATAAATGATTGATAATTTGGAGATTTTGGTATCTAATTAAAAAGGGGAGGCGATGTAAATAATTAGACCGTAGAAATGCAAGCCAGAATAACTGTGCAGACTTACCCTTCTACCTTTACTACCGTTACACTTATTACATACACTAAGCGACGTTAACGGTATACAAGAAAGGTAACAAACAAAAAAAATATATTATATAATTAAAGACAAAAAAAAGGACTATCACTTAGGAAACACAAAACTAGTAAGATGTTAATTAATAAATAAGGATCACTCCCGGATTCCGAGCTGTTCTCACGAACGCACTCTTATCACCTCGTATATTACAAGATAGAAACAAGTGTTGTTGTTCCTTCCATTACAGTAATGCTTTATTTTCTTGTAAAACAATATACCGAAGACATCAACACTAGTTTCCATCTGATGACCATTGGTATTTATCAGCACTTTTTTTCAGATTTTTCTAAGATTTGCGAGTTCACATATAAAAAAAATGCCGATCTAGTGGCTGGCGTTGATCGAATGATCATACCGGAAATTGGTATCGCGACTCACAGTTAATATGAGCTGCAATATTAGAACTTGACATTGTTAAGATAAACGGCAATCGAAAACTAACACCTTTAGGTATACAAAGGAATGAAATGGAAATATATAAAGAAGAAAATAATTTAGAATATACCGGGTTATTACAGTACTTATAACACTGCGTAGGCTTTCACGGCCGGTGTAACTATAACTAACAGCTTCTTGCGGGTTTCGCCGTGTGTCAAAACTTTCGCTCGACGTTTCGCTGTTCATACTGACAGCTTCTTCAGGATAACTGAACTGATTCTCCATGGTCCGACATTCTTCTTATATACGCCCCTGGTGCATCCAACCGTGTAGTTTCCGCTCCATTGACCGTGACAGTTCGTAGTAGGCTCTTCCACGTGCTGCTAAGGTGGTACCCTTCTTCTCTGTTAACGGTTTTATTCTTCTCTATTTCTTATGGCTTCCCTGATAAGTCTTTTTCCGTAGTTCTTGGTGGTAGTTATTACTTTTACATTCTTGAAATCCATTTTGTGTCCGGTGTCGTGCATGTGTTTTGCCACCGCTGATTGATCGGTCCTTCTTAATCTTGCGTCCCTCTCATGTTCTTTTATTCTTATGTCGATGGCTCTTCCTGTTTGTCCGACGTAGCACTGTCCGCATTGGCATGTTATCTTGTAGATACCTTCTGTGCGCCCCTTGGGTATCTTATCTTTTGCGGTCGGTAGATACTGCTGGATCGACGTTGCAGTCCCGAAGCGTACTTGTACGTACGTTTTCTCAAATTCGCTACTTTTTCGGTGACTCCTGCTATGTAAGGTAAACACGCCATCCCCCTTCGTGGTTCTGTAGTTGTCTCCAGTGTTCGTCTTCTTCTTAGTGGCTCTCCTTATGTCGATGTCAGTGTAACCATTCTTCTTAGTGCTTTCTCCAATGTATCTTTTCACTGGTAAGATGTTGTTCGTCACTGATGGTTTCGGCTCTGGATAGCAATGTTTGTATTAATGTCTTCTTCTGCATCGGATGATGGTGAGATCTTGCATGCAGATATCTATCGGTGTGCGTCTTCTTTCTAAATACTGCGTGCTGTAGCATTCCCTCTTTTGTTTTCTTAACCATAACATCCAGGAAAGGGAGATTTCCATTTTGTTCTTTCTCCATGGTAAACTTTATGGCTGGGTGCTGCGAGTTTATGTGTTCCATAAACTGTTGTAGTTTTTCTTCTCCGTGTTGCCATATTACAAAAGTATCGTCGACATATCGCAGCCAACACTTGGGTTTCATATCGCTGGAACTTAGGGCTTCTTCTTCAAATGCTTCCATAAACAAGTTGGCATATTACTGGTGAATAAAGGGCTTCCCATTGCTGTTCCGTTCTCTGTTCGTAGTATTTTCCTTCATACAAAAAGTATGTCGTGGATAAGCACAGTTTCACTAATTCAATGATTTTTTCTTGTAGTCCAAGTTCTGGAAGTAAGGCCAGTGCGTCCTCCGTGGGTATGTTAGTGAATAGCGATATGATGTCGAAACTTACTAAAATATCTGTAGGTTCGGTCTTTAGCGTAGACAGAATATCCACGAAATGTTTCGAATTCTTCACATACGTTGCAGTTTTTCCGGTGTATGGCTTTAGTAAGTTAGCTAAATATTTCGACAAATCGTAGGTCGGTGATCCAATGTTGCTAACAATCGGTCTTAATGGCACTCCTTCTTTATGTATTTTTGGTATTCCATACAGCCTGGGTGGTCTAGCGGCTCTTGGTAGCAATCTGTTCTGCATCTCTTTAGGTATTGATGAAATCTTTATGTTCTCCCTTACTGTTTTTTTGATCTTATCCGTTGGATCTTTTCTTATTTCCTTGTAGGTGTTCTCGTCAAGTAGTTCATTCATTTTTTCCGGTAATCTTCTTTATTTAGTAGTACTGTTGCATTCCCTTTGTCTGCTTTGAGGATAACGATGTCTTCTTCAGCTTTCAAAGCGCGAAGCGAGCGAAAGTTTTGACACACGGCGAAACCCGCAAGAAGCTGTTAGTTACAGTACTTATAGTTGCGGTTGCATAAATAATCGAAGATTTGTGGATTTTTTTTTTGTACTTTATCAGTTATTCACACAGAGTACACAGTAAGCTACTTAATAAATATTCACTAAACTTTCTCGTTTCCTACACTACCTATAGTTGAACAACAAATTTCAGGTAAGTATATTGTATATTTATAGGAAACCATTACCTTCTACATATCAGGTAATCTTTTACTTACTGCAACTGCATATATTCTTTGGCTTAACTACTTCAGTTCAATTATCATAAGTAACTTCATAAGTTACCGATATTAAAGCAGACCGTAAGTAACTTAGATTGCTTCTTGTTAGTAACAGTGTTTAGGATCTCTTTTTTACTAGTGCTAAGTAATCTGTGCTTTTGTCCCCTATTCAGCTGAACTTTTTACTTATGATAATTGTATTTTTATTTATGATTATTAAATTTTTTCTCAGTGTACACTGCAGTAATCAAAAGATTCTCATTGCACTCAATTTTATTTAAATTAAATATAGATAATTTTTTAGTATTACAACATTTATTCACATAATGCTTAAATGAAATTATTTCTAATTCTTTATAAAATCAGAAGAATCATTTTGCGCAACAATTTTTTTAATAGCACCTCATACTATTGTACTGTCAGCGCCTGGAAACACGATATTCTCAATCCAAGGCACGTAATGGTAAACTCTGGTATAAACGCCAGCAGTGAGTCCGCAATCTTTGCCAAAAGAAGTGACGCCCACAATTTCCGGAAACAAACCGAATTCGTACTCATAGTTTTCAACTTGTAATGGACCACCAGAATCGCCCTGCAAGTGAAAAACAGCTTTTCAAATGTATTCCTCGAAAAACAAAATGTGTAAAACAGTAACATTAATTGTTGCATTTTTAATATTATTAATTTTATGTTGTATAATGAGTCCTACGTTCTGTACTTCCTTAAGACGTTATAAATTTAAGACAAAATATTTTGGTTCACATGAGCAATTGTTTTAATTTACTCACAGATCAATTTACCCATTGGTCCTTGTCAAAATCTTGTCGGTACTTCCACTAGTACAAAATTCAAAAATACAAAGTTCTATAGTCGCTGAAACCACACAAACAGTTTTCATGAAACAGGGCTGTTCCAGAAAGCTATTCGAGATGTTTAAACTGTTCGAAAAACTGTTTTTGCCAAGCGTTGATACGTATACTTAAATGTGACAGAAACGATCAGAATGACGGAATTTTGAATACCTATTTCTATATTCATCACAACTGAGTTAGCACAACCACATGATATGAGTGATAGACATCCACAAGAAGTGGAAGTAAATTTAGACTCCGTGAGCAAATCTTTGTGCGAATTTGGCCCAATACAGTCTTATTCTACTATCCTTTACGCTAGTATAGACCTAAGCTTTTATTTAAACAAAACATTTCCTCGTAGTAAAATATTCAAACAAAAGCAATTATTTCGTATAAAATGTGAAAACTTTTCGTGTAAAGTTGCTACGAAAATCCTTATTTTGTTTCAAATTAGCCTCGGTGTTTTTAATAAGTATTAGGATTTCATAAATAAGTAAGGTCGATAAAGACATAAAGCTTAAAGTTTTAAATAAATTGTGACATGACTCACTACATGAAACTCTAGACATTGTGCGAATGGCTCTCTTTTGAGACACCCCTCTCCTTTTTAAGGCTATACCTCACCCAAATTTTCGAAACATTGATAATAATACATTTTCATGTACTGACAATTAATTTGAAAACACATTGACATCACATTTAGAACATAAAATATCAATGTATGTCGACCAACCTAAATTATTATAAATCTAATAATTGAGGTGATGGAAAGATGGAAGTAACCTGTCGAAGTGAATGCCCATCAACTCGCTAGTCATTTAAGGAAAACCATTACACGAATTTGTTCGCATATGTTTCCTTAATTCCTCAATATTAGTAGCTGCATGTAAGTAACTAATAGTATCTGCAAACATTATGAGATTATCGTCACTAAATATACATGGTAAATCATTGGCCCCAATATCGAGCATTGCGGCATCCCTGTTCAAATAAGACCATACCATCCACTGTAACCATCTGTTTTCTGTTGACCAGACATGATGTAAGTCAACATTTTATTGAATCTCTCAAGCCGTATATTTCTAATTTGCGCAGAAGTATTTTAGGGGTAATTTATTCAAATTATCGTAGACTTTAGTTAAAAATGAGCCAGCAGTTTGAGTAGATTTTCCTTGGACAAAACCTTGCTGAGCTTGATATTGTACTTTATTAAGAAGTTATACGAGTAAAGACGATCTTCTCGAAAATTTTAGATATACTATATGATGTGTAAATTGGACGATAATTGTTTACATAATCGGCTTCTCCTTGTTTTAAAAATAGGTATGATATTAGCAACTTTGAAAATATTTTGTTAGCGTTCCTGCTTCGAATTAAAAGACTAGCCAATATAAACTTTATGATGTGAACAGAAGCTTTAAGAATTTTGATATTTACTCCATCAGCCCCAGCAGTATTTGTATTCTTTTAGTTGAAAAATCGCGTTATAAACTATATTTGGATTTATAGCATCAACAAGCACGGTGCTGTTATTGATATTTATGAGTTGGTCATCCGACCGTATCGTAGAGACTAGCACTACTAAAATCTGTATGTCTAGTATTTATTGAAAATATCTACAATTTGTATATTGTCAGTAATATTGTCATCAAAGTCAATCTAAGTGGGTTTTGATAGACACAACGGTGTTCCAAGCTGAGGTTGTTGCAGTTCACCATTGTGTCCGACAAATAGAAAGGTGGACTGAGTCAGGTAAAAGCGTCGCTATCTTTTCTGACAGTCAGTTCACACTTAATGCGATTAGTGCCGCAAGTGTGGGCTTTAAGCTGATTTGGGACTGCGTAAGCGCCTTAAATGACGTGGCCACCCAAAGGGAATTAACATTAGCCTGGGTGCCTAGCCACTCGACCGTGAGAAGAAATGAGGCGGCCAGGCTAGGTTCGTCAAGGTCATTCGTTGGAGCTAGCCCTTCTTTCGGCACTACCAAATCGCAAATTAAAAAGTCCATCAATAAACGAGAACATAATCAGTCCAGAGAGTGGTGTCAAAGAACACCGGGTCAGAGACAGGCCAAGGAATGTCTAAAGGAATAGAGGCTTGAATTTGCAATGGATCTACTAAATAACAGTCAAAATGATAGATCTACTAACTGGTCACTGTAGACTAAATGTATAACGTAGGCCTGGTAGATGACGCTACTTGCAAATTCTGCCAAGGCGTAGGAGAAACACCACTTGATGTGCTGTGCCAATGTGACCACCTGGCGTGAACAATATTTCTCACAATAGGCGTGGAGAACCCCACAGCTAGCAGCTACTCTAAGAAGCTGCTCTCAAAGATGATAGGCCTTATTAAGAGAGCAAAGTTAGAGAATCAATTCTAGCAAAAATGAAATCTTATTGCATCTGAAAATGTCGCGGTGAAACAGGTTCATAGGCCATTCCAATCTTAGTCTAGTCTAATCTAACTGGGTATTGATATATGATTCCTATTTACAGAGGCATTTATAATATGGCAAACTGCAGTAGATTTATTGCCAAAAAGAGCTGTAATAACGATTTATTCCCACAATACAGACATAGACTTTTTGGTCGCATTGATAGCATTTCTGTATTATTTACATTTATAACATTTATAGTAAACAAAATCATTTTCAATGATTTCGTTACCGATTGTATAGAATATCAGATATAAATAGGTACCTGGCAAGTGTCCGTATTATTACGTTCTCCCTCAGCACACAAATGCAAATCATCCTGTATTCCATTCCTCAAGTCAC
Organism: Protaetia brevitarsis; assembly: GCA_004143645.1. Classification (NCBI taxonomy): domain Eukaryota; kingdom Metazoa; phylum Arthropoda; class Insecta; order Coleoptera; family Scarabaeidae; genus Protaetia; species Protaetia brevitarsis. Next base: position 78,369 of record RXPK01000341.1, read on the forward strand.
CTGACACACCGTAAATCGTTTTACATCTCTCGAAAGGTACGAGTCGTAGTAAGCCAACTTGTAATATGTTAGCTGTGGATCCACCTCTACTGGTCAAACCCCAACCTATAGCCGTAGTTATTGAATCATTAGGAATGATGCTCCTTACAGGCAAACAGGCAGGCTTGACATAATCCGACACCCTAACTTCCCTGTCCAGTTTTACCAAGGCTATGTCGTTGTATCTAAACCGCGGCTTGTAATCAGGATGCGGGTACGTCTGTATGACGGTGAAGTTTTGAGGATCCGCATCATCAGTGGTAGAATGTAATTCTAGTTCTCCTAACCGGACAAATCTTAATGGTCCCCTAGAAAATAGTCCTTTGGTAGGTAAAATAGAAAAACTTTTACTACAAAATTTATGCATGAAGAATAAACTGACGAAACATTATTAAAGAATTAATTATTGTACTTTTAATAATAAAGATAAGAGCCCATGAGATAAGAAGAAATGGCAGTGCGTTTATTTATGATTGTATATTTTTTCTAGATATACTGCATCGAGCAGGGTTTGCGTTACCCAAGTCATATTGTTCTAGATAGAATAGAAATATCTGCATATAAACGCATTGTCCAATGTTAAAATCTTTCTAAAATTATGAGAAGTCGGCATTTAGTGTGTGATATGTACTTGCACTGATTTTCAATATACAATACAATCACTTAACAATACACAGTGTATACAGATTTCCCAGAGTATCTCATTAAAATGAAGGAGTATGCCAAGATTCATAATCTTGCATGCACTCTGCATAATTCTGATCTAAAGGATCCCTGTATACAGTATTTGATGACAAGTAGTGCGATTACAACATTTTACAGATTTACAGAAACCACGGAAAACCTTACCCAATGGCAGAATCTAGAAAGCAACCCCAAACCCTCTTACTGACAGTAAGGCAATTATTGTTGTTATCCTTCTCGATTTGGAAGAGTCAGTCTCTACGTGCTATCAATTCTAGTTGTAGTAGTTTAGTTATCACAGTTCGTGACTCGATCAACATATATACATACCGGGTGTCCAGCCTAAGATGCAACGGTCCATAGCCGATTTATTATTGTCTTTTTGGAAAAATGTTTCAAATAAATGTTGCCTCGAATCATATTCTACACATTATAAAATTAGTTTCAGTAATGGCGGACTTCCGATTGTACCGGAAGTAGATACTAACTTTATTATTTTAAATGGAACAGCCTGTATATTATTGTACTTTTGGATTCCTTGTTAAATTTAAATAACAATACGTTAGGCATACATTGGGGCTAAGTTGTACCGTTTCCGAATTACATGACAGTTTTCGCTTAATCATGAAACAGCACACGTCTTTTATTTTAAAATTGTTTCGTTTAAACTACAGAATTATTAAATAGGGCTCTGTAATTTTCGAACTCTAAAATCATTGATAACTTGATTTTTTTTAATTGAATAGTATAGCAATTTTTACATAAATGGATGTAAAATTTAATTTTCTTTCGATTTTATATTAGTGTCTTTGTGTCTATCTCCAAAGGTTTTGGAGATATTCGCGATTTTTCAGTTTTTCATGATAGATACGTATTGCAAAGCGCCGGCCACCTTCGCCTCGCATTTCACCAAGCTTGGGACTGGGCTGCAGTAATAGCGGCATGCTTAGAAAGTGGCCAACAGAACACAATAGGACCACCGGAAACAAACAAAAAACATGAAATTAAAAAACAAGAAAACACAACATTGCGAATTTTTTCGAGATAGTAATGTTTCCAAACGAAGCTACCTTCCACAAAAATGGATTTGCGAATCGTCACAATTGTCGTTCTTATGACACACAAAATCCCCATCGATTTATTGCAGCACATAGTACAGAAGGTCAGTAAACGTGTGGGCAGGTATCATTGGACAACATATCATAGGCTTGTTCTTTCATAACCAACGCCTGATGGGTAGGGTTTATATGGATTTTTTTCAGAATAATTTGGGCGTTCTGTCAGAAAATATTCCGTTAGCTACCCGTCAGCTGATATGGTTCCAACACGATAGTGCTCCATCTCCCAATACTGTCGAATTACGTCAGTTTTTTGATGTGTCTTTTTCAGACTGCTGGATTGGGCGCGGAGGACAAATGACAGATGGCCTCCGAGATCGCCAGATCTTACAAGCTGTGATGCCTTTTTATGGGGTTTCATTAAAAATGAAGTTTATGAGACGCCACCAACAACACCTGATGATATGCGTCATCGTATTTTAAAAGCGTTTAAAGAAGTCACACCAGAAATGCTCAGAAATGTTCAAAAGTGTATGCAAAAGCGATTTCAATTAATGTAGCGCCTAAAATAGATCGCATTTTGAATATTTATGTAATAGTGTTGTACAAATTCTCTGTATAATAACGGCACTAACTAGTGGTGTGAGTTAAAATATTCGTTGATTCCGATTATTGAAATATTCGGATGATTCAGATTGTTAGATTTCGGAATCGGATGATTCTGATTTTTTTTTTTGTGTAATTATTCCTCGATGTCTATTAGACAGACGGCCTTCTTTTTAGATATCAAATCTCACATGTCCAATATTATTCCGATTCGGTTATGCCAATTATTGAAATCATCCGAATATGTACAACTTATACAAGTATGTCGGATGATGAAATGTGGAGTGAATATTATTCCGAATATCGTAGTCTTCCGATTATTGAACTCATCCAAATATTTACAACACTAGCACTAACATTTAAAGTGTAACCTGTTGCGAGCAAGACACTCATTCATTGGACAGAGTAATATAGTTCGAAAAATGTTCTGGTTTATGGATATACCAGTAATGTTGTGTTTTCTTTTATCCTTGCTATGTTCATTTCCAACGCGCTTCAGTAAATTCTACATTTTTTTAATTTCATGTTTTTTTTTTGTTTCCGGTGGTCCCATTGTGTTCTGTTGGCCACTTTCTAAGCATGCCACTATTACTGCAGCCAGTCTCAAGCCTGGTGAAATGCGAGGGGAAGGTGGCCGGCGCTTTGCAATACCTATCTATCATGAAAAACTGAAAATCGCGAATATCTCCAAAACCTTTGGAGATAGACACAATGACACTCGTATAAAATCGAAAGAAAATTAAATTTTACATCCATTTATGCAAAAATTGCTATACCATTCAATTTAAAAAAATCAAGTTATCCATGATTTTAGAGTTCGAAAATTACAGAGCCCTATTTAATAATTCTGTAGTTTAAACGAAACAATTTTAAAATAAAAGACGTGTGCTGTTTCATGATTAAGCGAAAACTGAAAACCGCATCTTTCTAACTTTCGTATTTCCGGAGATATTTTTAAACACCGCAGACATTGCAAATGTCATTTTTTTCGAAAACGTCATGTAATTCGAAACGGTACAACTTAGCCCCAATGTATGCCTAACGTATTGTTATTTAAATTTAACAAGGAATCCAAAAAATACAATAATATACAGGCTGTTCCATTTAAAATAATAAAGTTAGTATCTACTTCCGGTACAATCGGAAGTCCGCCATTACTGAAACTAATGTTAAAATGTGTAGAATATGATTCGAGGCAACATTTATTTGAAACATTTTTTCCAAAAAAACAATAATAAATCGGCTATGGACCGTTGCATCTTAGGCTGGACACCCGGTATGTAAAAATACAATGTCTTGGACAAATTATGAGAAAATTGACAATTAAATAACATAAAAATAAAAAATAGTAGGTATAAATAAAATGTAAAAGACAAACTACACAAGTGTCCACGACGAACTGCATCGATCGATATATGAAAGAGTATACATTGGAAAATTCTGAAAATTTTGCAGTATACTAAACCCGACTTGCGCTATTGAACTAAAATATTTTTAATAATCTAGGGCATCCGGTTGTACCGGAAGTGGCTGTCAACATTGTTATTTTAACAACACCCTATATATTATTACAGTTTTTTTTAATTCCTTGTTCAAATCTAAACTAAGTTTGTTAAAACAATTATGTTTTTATTTTCAACCATATTCGAAATATTTGCATTTTTTTAAATTTTTGACAGATAGACGAGGACATCTGAACTTCTAAATTGCAAAGGTATTTAACTTGGAAAATTGGAAATTTGTAGAATTGTTGACCGAATAGGGTAGCACCCGAAACCGAATGAATTTTTCGAAAGCAACATGAAGTTTCCGAAATTATTATACATTGTCCGAAAATTAAGTTAAACTTTCGAATTGAAAAAGTGTCAAAACTTTTTTTTTAATACAACTGCCTACTTTTCTCTTTCTCATCAAACTGCCATTATAAAAATACAAAAAAAAGTCATATTAATTACCCATCTAAAATGAATACTTTTTAAGATAATTAGTAAAATATGTATGTATGGGGTAAGAAGGTAGCTGATGTAGTTTTTTAAAATGTCATCCTGCTTTGGGTATATCTAAGTAAGTCATGACCATTCGGCAAACAATCCAGCATTGAGGAAATGTCACTTAGTTTTCAATTATACACAATGCCGGCACGGTTAAATTATACGAACGAAGATTATTTAAATTTGTTTATTATTTATGGAGAATGCAGTAAAGTGATAACAAGAACATGTGACACCTTTGCTGCTCGGTATAGTCAAAAGCAGAAGCCGTCACCAAACACAGTTAAACGAATAATACAGAAGTTTAAAAACTTCGGATCAATCAAGGCAAAAATTCAAAAACATAAACCTATTGTTAATAATGCAAACATGGAAATCGTTATTTTGGGATACTTCACAGCGTATCCAACAATGTCTTTAAGACAAGCTGCACTAGAATCAGGATTATCTAGGTGCTCAATACACAGAATACTGTGCAAACATAAGTTTCGCTCATATCTGTTTTCCATGGTTCAACAACTTAAAGATATTAACTTTCCAAGAAGAGTGAATTTTTGCGAATTTATTTTAACATGGTCTCAAGAGAATCCATTGTTCTTGAACAACATTATCTGGACGGACGAAGCCAAATTTACAAAAAAAAATGGTATATTTAACCGGCACAATTCGCATTACTGTAGTAATGCTAACTGAAATATGTAATAATGAATCGTTTGTGTATTGTAATGTTATTATTTGTATATTTTTCTGCATTAATTGTTTTCAAATAAAATATTGTAAAGGTGAAATCAATTTCTTGTATTATTTTATTTTGTCATTTAGTATAAAGCGTTGTATTATATTTTAAATACTCATAGAACCGCACGGTTTGGGAGCGGTTATTTTGATCGATAAAAGATCCTCATGCTAGTTTTTTTTTTATATTTATTTCAATTAATTAATAGATATTATTATTTAGAAATCTTACGGCGCCCCAAAAAAATATATATATTATTCATAAGTAAATTAACAACCCATTACATTTTGGCGTACAGCGCAGAGCACGATAAAGTGTACCATTACATGGTCCACCTCCAATTTAACATGTTATCCCACGTACCTTGCCAATCATTATCGATTTGATCCCGAAACCTAAATGCTTTTTCTAACTACGCTAGCCGAAATTAATCATGGCTTTCTCCCCTAGACACTGCCTCATTTGATAATTGATCCGCCCTCTCATTACAAATTGTACCCACGTGAGCCCTAGTCCAAAAAAGGTGTACATAAGCTCTATAATCATTTTCGTGTGGCGTGAAGGATGCCGGTATCTTGTATACCTGTTTATATAGATGCTACGTCACAGAGTACCACGAATAAAAATATAATTTGAAATCTACACTGTTGAAAATATATAACGGTGTTGGCGTTAATTTTGCGCTAGTCAAATATTTTAGTGTTGATTTTTCCAAACTTTGCCAGACGAGTTGACTACGCGTATTTAATAGAACAGAAATTACTAGAATTTCGTGTGAATTCTTTGTTCAGATATGAGGGTTGACTTATTTTTCTAGACATTCAGAAGCGTCAACCAATCAGAATTTTTCCCTCGGATAGAAATATAAAAACCCCACCTATTCTAATACAGTATTGCATTATACGCACCACCTGCATTGCACGTGTATCTGTTTTCGTGTTTGATTCTCCGTATTAACATATCCAAACAAACCACCAAATGTGACTGACTTGCAAAGTGTAACCTCGAGTTATTAAACGTTAATTCCATTGGGCATAAAAAAATTCAACATCTTAAAGATGTATTGGGAAAATCTATTTACGCAATTAGTTTAGATTTGAATCAAATAGCATAAACATTCACTTAATTTTATAATGGTTCTCAAAAAATCATTTTAAAATTGGTACGTTTAGTTGAAACCAAAACTTGTGAATGAGTGGTTTTGCATATTTATAATTGAGAAAACGTCTTAAAGAGAGATATTATAGCATAAGAAATAGAATTGCATATTAAAAAGACGTTGTGTTTAGAGAAATGATGTTAAAACACCCAATAGATCGCATTCATTTAGTTAAACAGCTAGTAAATTTGTCTAGTCTAGATCAAATAAAATGTGACTAGAAGTATTTTATAATTCAACGTGTCAGTTGGACAAAATAACCACTTAGCAATAGACAATACTTGACTATCTTTGCTCGTCAAATTTAAACTTCTATAGTTCTCGACAAAATAACACGAAAAGTGTGTGGACCTTTCCTGACTATTAAATTAGTCAAAAAAGTGTTAAAATTTTCAACAGTGTATATTTTTCTGGTTTCTATAAAATGATTCCTGGCAAAGGAATTCACATTCGGTTTGGATATAACTAATTTTTTAACAAATAAAATAAAATACGTTACTCACTGCGTTTTCGAGTAGAGACAATGGGCTGCAGTCATCACAAACTGGAGACTTATTAAGGTCCCGCCACATTGCCAGTGAATGTTTTCTGGATTACCGTACCCTAAAACTGCCTGAAAATAAGCAGATTCAGCGTTAAAAATTAATTGCTTAACTGTACACGGTATACTTTCGTTGACTCAAAACAATTATAATTACTTCAATGATACCTATCTTAAAACTTTGTTGGATTTGACATTAAATAAATACCTATGACGAAATATATTTTGTTTTGTTTTTTTTTTTTTTTTATTCATATATTTTATTTCGTAGATCGCAGATAAACTATTGTATGAAACCGTGCGTGAAGTGTTTTTGCGGCCTCTCGCTTCGCTCGTGCTCAAACATTATGCAAAAGCTCACACCGGTTCTTAAATCGCCTTTTGCCTATTGTTTTTTTTTTTTTTTAGTATAAAAATGTGTTTCTGTTAGTGTTTATTTGCTCCAGTCGATTAAAGAAAAACATTTTAAACAACTTACCATGTGGGGAAATTCTTTGGCTTCGGAATTCCTTCCATTAATCACTCCCACAGAAGGGATGCTAATGAACGCATGATACATCCTACAAGCTTAATACAAAAAAAGAAAGAGATAATCTATTAAGGTCATTGCGAGTCTATGCAAATAGAGAAAGAATTTAAATCAACCAAAAAGAATGCATTTTTTTCACTTTTATGCATATATTACTAGCAGTTAAGTTATAACACAAAAGAATCCATAACAGCAAGTCGAAGCATACAATAATATACTATACAACTATTTTCTGGAAACTTATACTAACCTTTCAGAGATTTACTGCCCTCATCAAAAGGTTGATACTTATTGGCATCTAGTTCCTTTTCCCTGATCTTGTCGAAAGAATTCCGCTCACTAAAGTTGCTGTTTTTGCAGCTACCTTGGCCGTTTTGGTTTTTACAATTCTCATTTTTTTCTGTGAAGGAGTAAAGGTTTTAAATGCGACTTGTTGGTGCCAGAGGTTTCGTCTTTCTTAAAAGTTCTTGCCAAACCAATATGGATGGCCAATAATAATTTTAATGAATAGTACTACGAAAGAGGTAATTATTAAAGTGTTCTATAGTTTATGGGGTTGGCTGTCTATTTTTCACTGTTAGATAACAGAATTGCAGAAAGAATTAGAGAACAAATAAATAATTTTTTTCATGTAACGTGTAACAGTTTAGCTGTAGGTTAGAGGATGTCCCATCCAAAACTGGATCTTTGATTACAGCTCTACTTTGGTTTTTTTTGAAAAAAGGTTTTATACAAACGTTTTACAGAATTCCAGGCTGCATAACCTAAAAATATTTTTAACTATATGCGGTTCCAAAAGTAGGAAAACGCATACTTACTCCGTTATTTTAAATGGAACACCCTATATATTATTCCATTTTTAAATTTTACGAAGAAAAATAATCATCGTCCTATATAAACTACTATATGTGTATCTATAATAACAACGGTGTTTCGGCTTTTGTAAGAAAAGGCCCTGCTGAAAGTTTTCGGTTAAGGCGGCGTAGTTTGTATATGCATTTGTTGTGTCATACATACATACTTAGCTTGATACAATAGTGAAATTAAAATCGATATAATTTTATTCAGCTGTCCACTATAGTCTTGAACATTTGTGTAACTTTAGCCCAAAGCATTGATTTTTTTTAAATAGCAGCCTATGTCTTTGCCCTTTCAAAAAATAATTTGTTTTATGCAATACGTTTTCCGTGATTTAAGGAAACTTATGTTTAAGAAAGGGCCATCCATACAGGAAAATAGGAAGAATAGAATGAGGAAGGCATTTTTATCCATTTTGTAGAATTGTTGAGTAAACTACCCCCAAATTTGCAAAAAAAAAAAGGTAGAAATATACTTAACAGAAAGAGGATATATTTTTAAACATGTGCTATAAATTTTGATAAATTGTTTATTATTGTATATCTATTTTTAGATTAGACTCTATTCAACAAATTCACTTATACCAAAGTTATTTATTTTTCACTTGCAAGTTTTGCATGTCAGTTTATCAGTTTCTGACGAAATGCCATAGTATATTTAAAATAGATGTATTTCAGAAATCGCAATTGCATTCCCATTTACTAATAATACTAATTTTAATTTTTACATGTGGTACTTCTATCCAACTTAAGCCTATACCGTTTTACTAACCTTCTACATTTTCGTTATTAATACTACTTTGATCTGTGATCGTTTGCCCACTGATCATTGAATTGTTGGTTGCACAACAGACTATAGGATTTTTTCCATCGAAAGAGCATATCTTCGGGCGCCCATTCCTACTGACTTCTGCAACTGCCGATGTACATTCCAAAAACTGTGTGCAGATACCCGGTTCGCCATCTGCCTTTTGGCATTTTTCACCTCTTTCTGTAAAACAATAAGAGCAATAATGGCATATCACGCCGACAATTGGGTGTAGCTAATCTACAGTCACTGTCGGAAAGTGCGCAGCATATGAGAATTTTGTTTGTCTTTGTAGTACTTAAAGTAATTTAGTAGATCTTTTTTCTTATAAATTACCTCTGCATGTTCGTGAAACTAAAATAGCACTCATCAAATCTGCCGAAAATTTAATTGTGTACGAGGGAAGGTCAAAAACATGAAATTACGTTTAGAGTAAAGCATCTCTGTGTCTTAGTTTAGAAGGTTCTTTTATTAATAAATGTTTCAAATTCAACATTATATACAAATTTAGGTTAAGCGCTTAATTTTAGCAAAAAAAGAGATTTCATCGTTTTTTCGGAATTACTCTGTATACAAAACTGATCGAGTGTGATGTGTATACTTCCTGAGAGAAAATCATGCATACTATATCAAAATTATGTAGTTTCAAAATATGTTTTGTTTTTAAATTAAACAAAATAATAACAGATCTAATATGACACTGTTTGTAGAATTGGTACAGTGCCAAGATGATTCCTACTAAACCGCAGTAGTACTTCATCTCAATGGTGGCATGTGACAGTATTGAGTAGTGGGGTCAATTTCCGGGCAACTACCTACTTAATATTGTTAATGATAACTTAAAATATAAACTAACTGTATCAAATCCAGTGTTACCTAGGATATATTGTTTACCTAAGATACATAAACCAGGGAAGGGCATGAGACCCATTGTTTCCAATATCAATAGTCCAACTTACTTATTGTCCAAATAGCTATCTGACAAATTTAATATTATTATTATATTCAAAATTAATAAAGAAATTATTAAAATCGCTGCATTTAATGGATTCTCAGAAGACGTTGTATATAATACCATTAGAAAACATAAAAACAAAATAAGAATTAGAAATGCGAGTACTTTAGAAATTAGTGACAGAAAGAATAAGAAATATGTTAAATTACCATTTTATCCAAGTTACACGAAAGGTCTACAAAAATTTTTCTCTAAATTCAATCTTGACATAGCAACTACTTCAAATAATAGTCTTAAAATATTTTAGGTAACCCTAAAGATCAAGTAGATAATTTGGACAAATCAGGTATTTATAAAATATCTTATAAAGATTGTGATTAGTTCTTTTGGGTGAAAGCTCACGCTGGTATAATTCCTAATGAGGAGGTGGATTGTTTGGCTCGGGAGGCAATAGGTAACGACGAAGCTATACATACAACTGTTTACATGAGGGGGTTAGTGCCAAAAATTCGATGTCATTTTCTTCGCGAAAAGTGGAGGAGAGATGGAACAATATGCAAGAAACCCCACACAGTACACCAAAATTCACCATCTGTGTTTCATTCCCGTTGGGATAATGGTCGCATGGTTTCCCGCTATTTTTCTTCCACAATCGCTAGGATGAAATTTGGGCACGGTAGTTTTCCAGCACACCTCTATAGATTAAAGATAATTGATTCACCTGCTTGCTCGTGTGGTTACGAATTAGCTGATTTGAACCATTTGTTCCTCGGATGCCCAAAATATGAATTAGAACGACGTGAGCTGATTGCCGGCTTAGTAAAACATAAAGTAATCTTTCCAACAGCGGTAATACCTATTCTGGAATGCAATGATATTGAAGTTTATAAAGTACTAATGAATTTTATCAAGAAATGTGGAATTTAAATTTAATGTTAAAGTTAATGTTACATGTTATATTTTGTTAGTTAATGTGGCTGATAGGCTAGGATCCCTTAAACGCCTAAAAAAAAAAAACAAAAGATTGTGATCATGTTATATTGGGCAAACTAAAAGATTAATTAAAACGCGTTACAAGGAGCATTTGGCTCAACTTAAATTTAGAAGGTTTGACTAATCTAGCCCTACATATGCTTGAAGAAAACCATAAAGTTGACAATGTAAAGCTAGTTAAAAACGTAAGCAACTATGTGCAATTAAATTGTTATGAGGGTATTGAAATATATAAAAACAAACATATTTTAATTAATTCAGATTTAGGACCGTTAAATTCTTGTCTTTATAGTTTAGTAAGTAGAAGTAGTAGATCAGACGGAGTTAGGATTAGTGACTAGTTAAGCATGACGGCAGTCAGCCATGACCGTGATCATTGTACCAGGACCTTTTTTAGGTATAAATTAGGGTAGTTTTAGTGTAGTTATTCAATTCAGTGTTTCTACTGATGATGATAGCTTTGGTATCGAAACGTACGTCCAGTTTAGTGCCAGTTTGTGGTGAGGTGTCTTGGAGAAGTTTGCAGCACTAACTAACTGTATTTCAATATGATAGGAATAAACAAATCAAATGTTTATTAACTTATTTGTAAAAAATAAACCAAAATATAATAATATAAAAGTTTAAATTCACATTACTATCATTAACTTATAATAAACAATTACTTGAAAATAAAGATGAAAAATATGTATAATCTAAAAACTAGTTCTTATAATGACTCGGCAAAGTAAATAAATAGAAACTCTTGACGATAACCTAATGTTCTACCTACTAATCAATATTTACTCTCTAAATTTGTTCAAAATTTGCGTTTTTTAATGAATAACGTGGGAGACTTACCTAACCAACCTGAATTTTGCGAATCAACAATCTGCAATACACAAACAACCACAAGCAAATGAAGTGCATCCATTGTATACATCTATAGGAATGATAAGCATTCAATTTTCGCCAAAAGCAGTGACCTGGGTTTTCATAACAGGTTTTTGTCAAGTAAGTTGTTAGTTCGTGTGTAGGTGAGAATAGTAAGGATTACAAAGTGTTCAGTTGTAAATGTGAATCTAAGTGAATCATTTGCGATGATAAATAGAATAATTTCTACGAATGTAGGACTACAGAATTTCTATTTCTAAATAAAAAAAAATAAAATAAAATATTAGCGAAGGATATTCAATAGTGCCCTGTGAATATGTTCTTCATGCCACATTGCGTCTTATTTAAATCAAAGGCAATATAGGATACAGCAATATATCTTTACAAAACCTTTCAACAAAAAGACTACAATCTATGAAATCTGTGGCTTTCTAGAGTTTAGACAATTTTCTTATACAATCCTGCAATTATTAGTTCAAATTTGTAAAGAAAAGTAATTACATAAACATAAGTGTGTTTCGCCGCCGTGGTATAGGTCTGCAGCCTCAATCTCCCGCTATAAAATGATAAAACGTCTTCTCTTGTATATTTTTAATTGCATTTTTCCTTGAAAAGTTTGTTTAAAATTACTACCACTTCAGCCGTTTTGTGGGGGTGTCTTCTTCTGTTATTATTTAATAAGCAATTTGTTCTTATTGATTGGTTTTCTATACGCAGTGACATTAGAAGTGTTACACCCAGAAGGAATAATTTGTTCCACTTGATTTTTTGGCAATAGAATGACTATATTTAAGCCATGGTAAGAATATGAACTTTTTATCTTTTAGTTTTGTGTCAAGAAACTTGTTTATGAGACCTGATTACTACTAAGGTCCCATATCGTTCTAGTGCAAGACCGAGATCTATGTGGCACTTTTGTCTTGTTACGGACGGCATAGGACAATGGCATGCCGATTATGTGGTTGTTGGGTGGTTAAGGCACGATAGGGTAGGAGCACAAGCTAAGACGTACCCGATTTTGCTTTTCTCTTGGTTCTGGCGATCCGCACAGCGGACAGGTCAACGCAGCCCCGAATCCGACGGGCCAGGACTTTAGGAGGCGGCTTGTCCTGGGGCTCCACGACTTGGGCCAGAAGGGGATTCTGGATTCTGGATTGTTGGTTGGGAAGGGTGGCTAGCCACGCGCACTTAGGCCACTCTAACCGGGCCCATTGTGCTACCTTCCCTAGGCGGCGTCACTCACCCGCAGCCTACTCGAGCCAACCCAAACGAAGGATGAACTCGAGCAGCGCAGCATGCGAGGCGCCACCAAAGCTGGTCATACTGGGCCAGAACTCCCCCAGGATGGAACCTCTAAGTTGGGCAAGCGCCGGACAGTCACATAAGATGTGGTCCGGTGTCTCGTCCTCTAGGTAACATGCACGGCAGAGTGGGCTGCTAGTCAGTCCCATGCGGTGCATGTGTTTATTAAGTTTGCAAGTGGGCCAGTCAATTAGCCCTACAACTTGACGTAGTTTACTGCGAGAAAGCTGCAGACAGTATCTCGCTGTCCTAGGCGACAGCCTGGGTATGGCTTTGCGCGCCTGACAGCAGGTGGTTATGGATGCCCATCTCTCTTCGTGTAGAGTAGTGGTCCACTGGTTTATTAGGTTATTGAGTGTAGCCGAAGAAATGGGAAGAACAGCTAGTTCAAGAAGCTGTTCTTTCAACGAAGGAATTTCGAGATCGTCGCGAAATTGTTGGTTCCTCACCATCTATGGGGCCCCCACAATGAGGCGCAGCATGCGGTTCTGCAGGACCTCCATGGTGGCGAGGTGCGACTTGGCCATGGTACAGAGGGCGAGCGCCCCATATGTCAGGATCGGTCTTAGACATGCAGTATAGAGTAGTAGCTTGGATTTGATGTTTAACCTACTCCGTCTAGCTAGTAGTGGCATCAACTGGATCTTTGCAGCCTGAAACCGACCCTTGACCTCTTTAACATGCGATTGGAATGTTAGGCCGCGATCAAGGACGAGCCTGAGGTATTTAACCCGGTCCGCCCAGGTAACTACAGTGCCGTTGGCTTCAATTCTATCAGCCGGAACCGTCCTCCGTCGCGTGCAACGGACAGCGACTGACTTGCTGGGGTTAACCCGCAGTTTCCAAGTCTCAGCCCAGGAGACAATGTCATCCAATGAAGCCTGAATTTGGCGGATTAATATATTTTCATTTCTGCCGGTGGCGTAGACTGCCGTGTCGTCGGCGTATATGGCCAGATTGACGGCCGGGTGCCTCGGGATGCCACAAGTATAGATTATAAACAGCTCCGGGCCCAAAAGGGACCCCTGTGGAACTCTAGCGCCGATCGGACGAACGGATGAATAAGTCGTCCCGACCCTCACGGAAAAGGAACACCCCAGCAGGTACGATCTGACGAGTCGAACCCTGCTGGGGGGGAGAGCAACCGCTTAAGGGCAAAATTAGAAATGCCATCCGGGCCCGGAGCCTTACCAACAGCGAGGCGCCCAATAATCGCCGATACCTCGTCAAGGTCGGTTATATGATGTACATCCCCTGGTTCGAGAAACCGTGGCCAAAGTGGAAGCAACTTCGGCGTCCTCCTCATCAGAGGAGTCGACCTCAGGAGCATTGCCACACACAGACTTGAGGAAATCGGCATGAGCCTCAGACAATCCGGCGTCATCCGCTACCAATCCGCGAGAACCATGTAGTTGCGGGGCACCAGAGTGTGTCCCGCCTCGTCTCAGCGACTTCATCACCCTCCAAAGGGATTTGTCCCCGGCCGACAACGAGGTCAACCGGGATTGCCACAGCTTTGGTTTCGGATTCTTGAGATTTCGGATCTCACTTTCTTAATAAATAAATTCGCCAGAGCCCTGTGAGCGGGGTACAATGTCGTTCTGGCGCGCCTGACCGCCGCGCGTTTCTCCCGTATCAGGTTTCTGATTTCCAGGAGTAGCCAGCGCTCCCCCATCGGGGTGCGAAAGGTAGATGCATCCTCGATAGTAGACGTAATGGCGCCCGAGAAAGTCTCCGCAGTCGCGTCCAACTCCAGGATCGAACGCGGGGAAGAAAGAGAAATTTTGTCAGCGTCGGCGACTCCGGCAGCAAATTTGGCCCAATTAACAGCCCTCCTGAGGGACGATCCGTCAGCGATCGGCTCCGTCCCCACAACAAAGAAGATGGAATTATGGTCCGACGACAGATCGGATATGCTCTCAACATGAAATGAGCATGGAAAATCTTTGTTCAAGGCATAATCCAGCATGTCCGGCCGCGCTCCACCCCGAAAGTAGGTGGGACCATAAGGCGGGTGAATTACCAAGTTATCTTCCTCGATTAGCTCGAGAAGATCCCTACCAAACTTATTGGAGGACCTACAACCCCAACTAATATGCTTGGAGTAATGAAATTGTCCCCGAGACGGCTACGCGCGCAGGCGCGGGCTAGCGTCAAGTAGGGGTTACGGACGTGGGAAAAGCTTGTCGAAAAAGGGTGTGCAAGGAGGACGGCCATTGTAGGCCAGTTGGAACACAAATATATTAAAAATACCGGGTGGGTTAACTCAAGGCCCCATCCGTATAAAGAATCTCAGCGAAAGAAGAAGCACCGAGCCTATAAGCAATCGGATGTTTCAAGATTGTAGTTTTAAACCAAATGGTGGGATATTTGAATTCCCCCATCATTGTGATGATATCTCCGCCCGCTGGTAAAGTTAAAGTGTGGATGCCGTCGCTAGCTGAGTGATTCCACAGTCCAAGTGCCACCTGCAGTTGGGGATACCTCGATGAAGTAGCTGTTTTCGAGGCGATCACCGGACATAACCGCCCCGTACACCGACAGAAGATTAACCCGCAGAGACAACGCCCAATGCAAAGAACCAACAGAAACTGCAAGTTTACCGCCTATATTATTTCTTTGTTTGCTATTAGTTGTAACTTCAAAGCCATATTTGTTCTTTGTTTACATTTCAATAATTTCAATAACTAAATAACGTTTCAAGGGGCCCCCATTTACCTTATCTTTTATTATTGCTTTGTTCATTTTTTTTATTATTAAAGAATATATTTTATGAGTCATTACGTTGTAAATTGTTTAAAAAAAAACTGTTGTTAAAGTGAAATCAATATCTTTCATTCATATCAGGTAGTCACTGTGTTTGTCCTATACAAAATAAAACTATTAGTAATAATACTGCTTTTTTTTTCTTAAGTAATAAGTATTATGTACCATCTTTAGCAAATTAAATGCGAATTTAATCTCAGATTATTAATGCAGTCGAAGCTACAGCACACTGAATTAAAAATTAAAAATTATTTGCAAACAATTTTGAATTACGCATTGCTCGGTACGCAGTACTTATAGTTGCGGTTGCATAAATAATCGAAGATTTGTGGAACTTTTTTTTGTACTTTATCAGTTCACACAGAATACACAGTAAGCTACTTAATAAATATTCACTAAACTTTCTCGTTTCCTACACTACCTATAGTTGAACAACCAATTTAAGGTAAGTATATTGTATATTTATAGCAAACCATTACCTTCTACATATCAGGTAATCTTTTACTTACTGCAACTGCATATATTCTTTGGCTTAACTACTTCAGTTCAATTATCATAAGTAACTTCATAAGTTACCGATATTAAGCAGACCGTAAGTAACTTAGATTGCTTCTTGTTAGTAACAGTGTTTAGGATCTCTTTTTTACTAGTGCTAAGTAATCTGTGCTTTTGTCCCCTATTCAGCTGAACTTTTTACTTATGATAATTGTATTTTTATTTATGATTATTAATTTTTTTTCTCAGTGTACACTGCAGTAATCAAAAGATTCTCATTGCACTCAATTTTATTTAAATTAAGTATAGATAATTTTTTAGTATTACAACATTTATTCACATAATGCTTAAATGAAATTATTTCTAATACTTTATAAAATCAGAAGAATGATTTTGCGCAACAATTTTTTTAATAGCACCTCATACTATTGTACTGTCAGCGCCTGGAAACACGATATTCTCAATCCAAGGCACGTAATGGTAAACTCTGGTATAAACGCCAGCAGTAAGTCCACAATCTTTGCCAAAAGACGTGACGCCCACAATTTCCGGAAACCAACCGAATTCGAACTCATAGTTTTCAACTTGTAATGGACCACCAGAATCGCCCCTGCAAGTGAAAAACAGCTTTTCAAATGTATTCCTCGAAAAACAAAATGTGTAAAATAGTAACATTTAATTGTTGCATTTTTGATATTATTAATTTTATGTTGTATAATGAGTCCTACGTTTTGTACTTCCTTAAGACGTTATAAATTAAAGACAAAATATTTTGGTTCACATGAGCAATTGTTTTAATTTACTCACAGATCAATTTACCCATTGGTCCTTGTCAAAATCTGGTCGGTACTTCTACTAGTACCAAATATAAGTTCTATAGTCGCTGAAACGACACCAACACTTCTTATGGAACAGGGCTATTTCAGAAAGCATTCGAGATGTTTAAACAGTTCCAGAAGCTATTTAAATATTGATACGTATACTTGAATGTGAGAGAAGCGAACAATTTTGCATACCTATTCCTATATTTATCACACCTGAGTTAGCACAGGACCACATGATATGGAGTGATAGACATCCACAAGAACTGGAAGTAAATTTAGACTCCATGTGTAAATCTTTGTGGGGTTTTGGGCCAAGACTGTCTTATTCTACTATCATTTCGGCCAGCGTAGACCTAAGTTTTTATTTAAACAAAACATTTCCTTGTAGTAAAATATTCAAACACAAGGAATTACTTCGTCTAAAATGTGAAAACTTTTCGTGTAAAGTTGCTACAAAAATCCTTATTTTGTTTTAAATTAGCTTCGATGTGTTTAATAAGTATTAGGATTTCATAAATAAGTAAGGCCGATAGGACATAAAATCTAAACTTTTAAACAAATTGCGACATGACTGACTACATGAAACTCTAGACATTGTGCAAATGGCTCTCTTTTGAGACACCCCTCTCCTTTCCTCCCATAATATAAGGCTATACCTCACCCAAATTTCAAAACATTTATAATAATACATTTTCATGTACTGACAATTAATTTGAAAACACTTGCCACTTTGACCATGTTATTGACATCACATTTAGAACATAAAATATCAATGTATGTCGACCAACCTAAATTATTATAAATCTGTAGAGCCAGCAATTTAATGGAAGTAACCTGTCGAAATGAATGCCCATCAACTCGCTAGTCATTCACCGAAAACCATTATACGAATTTGTTCGCATATGTTTCCTTAATTCCCTTATTATCGTCATTAAATATACATGGTAAATCATTGGCCCCAATATCGAGCATTGCGGCATCCCTGACACTAAGTTCAAATAAGACCATACCATCCACTGTAACCATCTGTTTCCTGTTGACCAGATATGATGTAAGTCAACATTTTATTGAACCTCTCAAGCCGTATATTTCTAATTTGCGCAGGAGTATTTTAGGAGTAATTTATTCAAATTATCGTAGACTTTAGTTAAAAATAAGTCAGCAGTTTGAGTAGATTTTCCTTGGACAAAACCTTGCTGAGCTTGATATTGTACTTTATTAAGAAGTTATACGAGTAAAGACGATCTTCTCGAAAATTTTAGATATACTATATGATGTGTAAATTGGTCGATAATTGTTTACACAATCGGCTTCTCCTTTTTTTAAAAAAATAGGAATGATATTAGCAACTTTGAAAATATTTGGAAACGTTTCTGCTTCAAATGAAAACACTAGCCAATATAAACTTTATGATGTGAACAGAAGCTTTAAGAATTTTGATATTTACTCCATCAGCCCCAGCAGCATTTGTATTCTTTTAAAAATCGCGTTATAAACTATATTTTGATTTATAGCATCAACAAGCACGGTGCTGTTATTGGTATTTATGAGTTGGTCATCCGACTTTATCGTAGAGACTAGCACTACTAAAATCTGTATGTCTAGTATTTATTGAAAATATCTACAATTTGTATATTGTCAGTAATATTGTCATCAAAGTCAATCTAAGTGGGTATTGATAGACACAACGGTGGTCCAAGCTGAGGTTGTTGCAGTTCACCATTGTGTCCGACAAATAGAAAGGTGGACTGAGTCAGGTAAAAGCGTCGCTATCTTTTCTGACAGTCAGTTCACATTTAATGCGATTAGTGCCGCAAGTGTGGGCTTTAAGCTGATTTGGGACTGCGTAAGCGCCTTAAATGACGTGGCCACCCAAAGGGAATTAACATTAGCCTGGGTTCCTAGCCACTCGACCGTGAGAAGAAATGAGGCGGCCAGGCTAGGTTCGTCAAGGTCATTCGTTGGAGCTAACCCTTCTTTCGGCACTGCCAAATCGCAAATTAAAAAGTCCATCAATAAACGAGAACATAATCAGCCCAGAGAGTGGTGTCAAAGAACACCGGGTCAGAGACAGGCCAAGGAGTGTCTAAAGGAATAGAGGCTTGAATTTGCTATGGATCTACTAAATAACTGTCAAAATGATAATAGATCTCCGAACTGGTCACTGTAGACTAAATGTACAACGTAGGCCTGGTAGATCACGCTACTTGCAAATTCTGCCAAGGCGAAGGGGAAACACCAATTGATGTGCTGTGCCAATGTGACCACCTGGCGTGAACAAGATTTCTCATAATGGGCGTGGAGAAGAGCTCAAAGAAGCTGCTCTCAAAGATGATAGGCCTTATTAAGAGAGCAAACTTAGAGAATGAATTCTAGTAAAAAGGAAATCGTATTACATCTGAAAAGGTCGTGGTGAAACAGGTTCATAGGCCATCCCAATCTTAGTCTAGTCTAATCTAACTGGGTATTGATATATGATTCCTATTTACAGAGACATTTATAATATTCCAAACTGCAGTAGACTTATTGCCAAAAGGAGCTATAATGACAATTTATTCACACAATACAGACATTGACTTTTGGTCGCATTGATAGCTTTTATGTATTATATACATTTATAACATTTATAGTAAACAAAATCATTTTCAATTATTTCGTTACCGATTGTATAGAATATCAGATATAAATAGGTACCTGGCAAGTGTCCGTATTATTACGTTCTCCCTCAGCACACAAATGCAAATCATCCAGTATTCCATTCCTCAAGTCACCTGCCGCACCGTAAATCGTTTTACATCTCTCGAAAGGTACGAGTCGTAATAGGCCAACTTGTAATATGTTAGCCGTGGATCCACCTCTACTGGTCAAACCCCAACCTATAGCCGTAGTTATTGAATCATTAGGAATGATGCTTCTTACAGGCAAACAGGCAGGCTTGACATAATCCGACACCCTAACTTCCCTGTCCAGTTTTACCAAGGCTATGTCGTTGTATCTAAACCGTGGCCTGTAATCAGGATGCGGATACGTCTGTATGACGGTGAAGTTTTGAGGATCCGCATCATCAGTGGTAGAATGTAATTCTAATTCTCCTAACCGGACAAATCTTACGTGCCCCCTAGAAAATAGTCATAGGTAAACTTAATGAAAGGAAATTTTGAATTTAGCTTTTCAAGAAAATTCCACAATAGGATTGCTTTTCTCGATATGTTAGTAATAAGAAATAAAAATAAGTACACTAAAAACAGTCATGGCTGACTGCCGTCATACTTAACTAGTCGCTAATCCTAACTCCATCTGATCTACTACTTCTACTTAATAAACTATAAAGACAAGAATTTAAGGGTCCTAAATCTGAATTTATTAAAATATGTTCGTTTTTATATATTTCCATATCCTCATTACAAATGATTTACGTTTAAATGTTAGTTATGTAATAAAATTTAAACGTTTTAACAACACCGCTAAGATGGGAAAAAAAATAAGGAAATGGTAAAAACTTATGTAAATTTAATAATCTATCGTAATTATTTTAAAAAACTTGATCAAAAAAAATTACTTCACATTAAATAGGAAATTTCAAATCAAATTTTATGTATTGTAGGGCAAAAAATATAATTTTTAAAAAAGAATAAATTAAATTTCCGAAACGTAAAACGTCTTTATAATTTTAATTATAAAAAAGCCGCGTTTTCCATGCGACCTTCTGTACTGTTATCGTGATACGAGCTCTTCAGAGTTAACTCTACCGCCTGATACTACAAAATAACACTCATTTTCCTAAAACGTGTTACGTTACCGATAAATTGCCTGGTCCACCCCCAAATTTAAGGGGTATCCCACCTACCCCGCCAATCATTATCGATTTGATCCCTAAACATAAGGGCTTTTTTAACTACGCTAGCTGATATTAACTCATATCTAATAATCGCTTTCCCACCTCTTCTGCTAATTGATCCGCCCTCTTATTACCGATTGCACTCACGTGAGCCCTAGTCCAAAAAAGTTGGACATAAGCCCTACAATCATTTTCGTGTGACGTGGTATCTTGTGTATCTATTTATATAGTCACACTACATCACAGAGCACCACGAATGAAAATATAATTTGAAATCTATAGTTTTCTTATTTCTATAGAATGATTCCTGGCCAAGGAATTCACATTCATTTTCGATATAACCAATTTTTACAACAAATAAAACAAAATACTTAACTCACTGTGTTTTTGAGTAGAGACAATGGGCCGCAGTCATCACAAATTGGAGACTTATTAAGGTACCGCCACATTGCCAGTGAATGTTTTCTGGATTACCATACCCTAAAACTGCCTGAAAATAAGCAGAATTAGCGTAAAGAATTACTTGCTTAATTGGAAGCGGTATACTTTCTTTGACGCAAAACAACTATAATTACATCAATGATACCGATCTTAAAACTTGTTGAATTTGATATTAAATAAATACGGGTGACAAAATATATTACAATTACAATATTACAAACATCAAGCATGGTGTACCACAAGGATCCGTTCTTGGACCATGCCTGTTTTTAATTTACATCAATGACCTAGAGCGTTGTGATATTAACACCGATTTTTTTCTATTTGCTAATGATACCATAGCTATTAACTCTGACCTCTCAGAAGTGGGTCTTAGTGCCAGTACTGAGAACATGGATACTGGAATTTTTGCTAACATAATAAATGTTACATTTATAGTTCTTTTATATTGATTCTACACTTTAGTTATTATGTGATGGTGGTTTTGGGTAGCATGTAGGTTAGAATCATATATTTTTTGTTGGTATGCTTGTTTTTTCCTTTTGCTTTATATGACGTTTTTATATACACTTTGTGTTTTTCATAAATAAAACATATTATTATTATTATTACTGCTATAAATAATTGGTTTTTAGCCAATAAATTGTGTGTGAATCCAACTAAACCGCAGAGGCAGATACTGTCACTGAGACCAACTGGGAATCATCTAATTAAACCTGTAAGACTACTCGGTGTATTGTTGAAGTTAACTTGGGAGAATCATATCGATGATCTGTGTACAAGACTCTCTAGCAAAATTTTCTTGATTAGAACTTTAAAGAATAAACTATTCCCTAATTATTTAATAACAGTATATTTTTCATTTTTTCATTCAGTTATGAGCTATGCCATTTTAGTTTGGGGTCATTCCAGTCATTTATTCAAAGCATTCAAACTGCAAAGAAGATGTATCAGATTGGTTGCGAATTTGGATTATAGAGCTGATTGCAGAGAAACTGTTAGTAAACTTAAAGTTTAACTACACCATGTGTATATATCTTGGAATGTATCACTTTTATAAAAGATAATTTTGATAATTATACTCTTAATAGCGATTTCCATAATTACCCCACTAGATTTAACTAAAATATTAGATTACGTCTAAGACTGAAAAGAAGTCAACATAGCATCAATTATTTTGCCATTAAATTTTTCAATGTCATACCCAGCTCCATCAAAAAATTACCGTGAATGTCTTTCAAAAATATTATGAAAAAATACTTCATTTCGAAAAGCTTTTATTCAGTTGAAGAATTTTTGAATAATAATTTCAGCGATATGATTTGATATAAATCCATCTAACTATTAATATTTCTATTGTTTCATTATTTTTTTGCCATGGCGTATGTAAACACTTCGTGTACTAGCATTAATAAACTTTATTATTAATATTTTATATATTTTATTTCGTAGGTCGCAGATAAACTATTGTATGAAGCCGTGCGTGGAGCGTTTTTGCAGCCTCTGCGCAACATTACGTTTGGGCACCAAAAGTTTAATTCAAGCACCGTTTCTTAAATAGCATTTTGCCTATTTTTTTTAATATAAAAATGTTGGTTGCTGTTAGTCTTTATTTACTCCAATTGATTAAAGAAAAAAAAACATTTTAAACAACTTACCATGTGGGGAAATTCTTTGGCATTGGAATTTCTTCCATCAATCACTCCCAAAGGAGGGATGCTAATGAACGTATGATACATCCTACAAGCTTAATATAAAAAAAAAAGAGAGATAATCTATTTTATTTAAAATCATTGCTACAAGTTCGAAACATCCTAAGATTGCAATTTTCTATTGGCAATATGTTGTCATGAAAATATTTATATGATTTTATTCTTTTATATACACTGCAAATATAAACGCCATCTTGTTGTTGTAACCGTAGTCGTAGAGGATAACAACATAAAAGAAAATTAACAAAGGATGGATGGTTTCTTCATCATTGCATTATGTACTTGTGTGAATTTAAGGAAATATGCAACGTCATTGCGATTAAAAGAAATGGTAATGTAGGTACTGACAACCGAGTCTATGCAAATAGAGAACCACATTAGAATTTAAATCAATCAAAAACAATGCATTTTTTCCCTTTTATGCATATATTACACAGCAATTAGAAGTTATAGCACAGAAAAAGTCCATAACCCAGAAGTCGAACATGGAAGCAATGTAATATACAGGGTGAGTTTTTTATCTTGAGACCACGGAATATCTCTAAAACACTGCATCAAATCAAAAAAAAAATCTTAATAAGATTTGTTATAATGTAGGGGGCTCATTGAATGGTGCCGAACTCGATCCCTCACCTCACCCCCAGAGTGGGAGGGGGGACAACTTTGAAATCTTAAATCGGAACCCCCATTTTGTATTGCAGATTCGGATTCTACGCCATGAAGTGTGTAGTTTTTGTTTGAAATTTTTTCGATTCGTAACAGATTGCGCTGTAATCGCAAAAAAACATGACGAACGTTTACAAAAATGCACAAAAAAGAGAAGCAAGCAAACATGATTTTGTGTTTTTTTTTTTATTTTAACACTAAATAACATTTCAAAAAGCCATTCAACAACGAAGAACTTTAGTTTATCATACCCTCCATAGCCTCCATTATTGTTCAAATATTCAACACTAACTAATTTGTATTGGATTAATAATTAATAATCTAAATGGGGATCAGACAATGCGTAAGTATTCACAGCTTGTCAAGTACTGAATAAAGTACGGTTTTGTACCGTTGAATAGCATTCCAATTGCGAATAAATAAATGTATCAAAGTGAAGGGGCACAGTTTCGAACACATGGCTTTTTGAAATGTTAGTTTATGTTAAAATAAAAAATCACAAAATCATGTTTGCTTGCTTCTCTATTTTGTGTATTTTTTCTAGACGTTCACAATAACGTTTTTTGCGATTACAGCGCAATCCGTTGCGAATCGAAAAAAAAGTTTCAAAAAAAAACTACATACTTGA
The DNA here is from genome assembly GCA_004143645.1 of Protaetia brevitarsis. Lineage (NCBI taxonomy): Eukaryota > Metazoa > Arthropoda > Insecta > Coleoptera > Scarabaeidae > Protaetia > Protaetia brevitarsis. The sequence goes on from RXPK01000341.1 coordinate 102,870, forward strand.
TGGCGTAGAATCTGAATCTGCAATACAAAATGGGGGTTCCCATTTAAGATTTCAAGGTTATCCCCCTTCCCACTCTGGGGAGGTGAGGTGGGGGATCAAATTCGGCACCATTCAGTGAGCCCTCTACATTATAACAAATCTTATTAACATCTTTTTTTGATTTGATACAGTGTTTTAGAGATCTTCCGTTGTCTCAAGATAAAAAACTCACCCAGTATACTATATACAACTATTTATTTTGGAGACTTATACTAACCTTTTTGGGATTTACTGCTCTCATCAAATGGTTGATACTTATTAGCATCCAATTGCTTTGCCCTGATCTTGTCGAAAGAATTCCGCTCATTAACTGTTAAGTTGCTGCTTTTGCAACTACCTTTGCCGTTTTGATTTCTACAGTGTTCATTCTTTTCTGTGAAGGAGTAAAGGTTTTACACGTGACTTGTTGGTATCAGACACTTCGTTTTGTTTATAAATTCTATCAAATTAATATGGATGGCTAATAATAATTTTAATTAATAGTGCTAGACAGAGAGAAGTAGGTAATTATTAAAAGTGTTCTATAGTGTATGCTTGGCTGCCTATTTTTCACTGTTTGACAACATTTAATTACACAAAGAATTAGAGAATAAATAATACATATTTTTCTTGTAATGTAAATGTCTTAAATGAGTTATATTTTATCTGTATAGGAACTCTTTCGGTTTTTATCATTTTTTGTTTTAAGAAAGAAGAGTTTTTGCGTCTCTCATTTTGCAGTACTTAAAAGCGGCAGGAAAACGATAGTTTTAGGGAGGCAAAAATGTCACTAAAAGCATGTAACATGTGTGCCAACTTGTACTTTCAACTCCCTAGTGTCAAAATTTCTTTTCTATTTTCAATTCAAAATTAAGACTTGTCGGCCCAAAAAACATTGTGTATCACACGGCCAGAAACCCTTTTGCGAGTGTTCGTATTTGTGTACACTTTTGCGAGTATAAGTACAAACCGTACTCATACTCGCAAAACTGTAGTTTCTGGCCTAGTGATACAAATAACTATTTCATATTAAATCCAAACGAGGGGTTTGTACGAAAGTACTATACCGATCGCATACGTCCTTCTTGGTTCATTCAGTGGCGGCTCGTGGCAATATTGAGTGGTAGGGCCAATCGCGGGCCAACTGCCTTCTCCTCCTCCATTTTATCCTTTTTTACAAAGTTTTCAATCAGTTTATCTCAGCTTATAGTAATTTATTACCTCATTTATTGCTAACAATCGCGATTTATACGGATTAAATATGCCACGCTCGATTTTTTTTTTATTTATATCGATTGTAAGTCTAAAGTAAATGTTTTAAAATGTGTGTGTGTTTACATGTATTTATTTATACACATTATTTATTTTAAAGAGATTGTACAAAACAGTACAAAATATATCCAGTCCGTTTTCACATTTAAAATAGAAACCAATATAAATTTTAACGTGTTTTCCAATTTCATTTGTGCATTGTCCTATTTTTCTATTCTATTTTATTTCATGTTTTTAAAATGTAAGAACATTTCAAAATTTAATGACGTAGCTTCAATTTTCTAATTGTAAGTATATAAAAATTACAACTTAAAATTAAGTCATGCTATAATTTGTTATTTCATTCAAACAGTACGCCTGAGAATGGCCTAGAGCCGAAACCAATCGCTGTAGAACTAATTTCTTCGTTTTCTTTCTAATACCAAATTTTTATACCACCAATCCAGGACTTACAATAACTATTACGATTTTTTCAGGAATAATTCTCTTATTATTTTTATTATTTCATTTTCACCATTTTTACCCTAAGAAAGTTGTGAATGATAATTGATTTTGATTTGAAATACTGTAGTTATTAATTTGATTAAATAATACTACACTTTATTACTATAATTAAAAATATTAAATATTCTTGAACCGAATTGTGAACCGTTGCCAAACGATCCAGTATCACTAACTTAGCTATTATCACTCAATTTATTTCTGAATCTTTGGATAAGAACGAACAAGTTGATGTTATTTACACAGATTTCTCGAAAGCCTTCGACCGCATTAACCATAATCTTCTCTTATTTAAACTCAATTCTGTTGGCTTCTCACCCAATCTTACTTCGTTATTCTCAACGTATATTCTTAATACAAAGCAGTATGTGTCATCATATATGGGTCATCAATCCAGCTTTTTTTCCCCAACATCAGGGGTGCCCCAAGGAAGTAACTTAGGTCCGCTCCTATTTCTGATCTATATTAATGATCTGTGCTCTGAACTCAATTGTGATAGTTTATTATATGCTGATGATCTTAAATTGTTTTCCAAAACTACTACTTCTAACGATTGCGAATTTCGCCAACAACAACTTCATATACTTGATTCTTGGTGTTCTAAAAATAAATAAAAAATATCTATTAACATCTCCAAATGCAATGTTCTATCCTACACTCGAAAATCTAGCACTATCACTTATAATTATCACCTCAATAATGACATTATCCCACGTTGCAATTCTGTTAAAGATTTGGGTGTAACGTTTGATTCTAGACTTAATTTTAACCAGCACATTGCCAATACTCTCTCGTCCATGTTTCAAACTCTGCGTTTTATAATCAGAACTAGTAAACAATTTTCTTCTCTTGAGTCGATCTTCCACTTTATTTTGCCTATGTGCGTTCAAAACTTGAATACGCTTCCGTTATTTGGACACCTTATTACAAAACTTATTCCATTATGCTTGAAAAAGTTCAGCGCAAATTCATGAAGTATCTTTATTTCAAACTTAATGCGGTGTACCCCCGTCAAGGTTTTGATCACAACACTTTGCTAAATTTATTTCACCTTCAACCCCTTGAACTTCGCCGGAACCATAACGACATTAAATTCTTATTCAACCTTCTTCATAATGTATTTGATGCCTCTACTCTTTTAAATAAAATTTCTTTTTTTGATACCTGCTCATCAAATGCGTCTTAACACAACTTTTTATACGTCAACTCCTAGTACAAATATCTTATTCAGATCCCCTCTGCATAGGATATGCTCATACTATAACAACGTTGTTGATAATACTGCCGATATAAACTTTTCACATTTGCCGTATTTGCTGGGCAGGTGTACTGAATTGTTTAGTATGTAGTTCTTTCATTTGATTTTATTATTGTTATTGTTTTATCTTACTTGCTTTTTTACTCTTTTGTTTTATATACTTTTATATCACTTTCTGTATCTTTATATATTAGCGTAATTTTTGTTATGTTTAGGTTATTCTAGTTTAGGTTTATCTTTGTTAAGATTTTTTTTTGAGCACCCTTTCTCTTGTTGAAAGCTATCTCTCACTTTTTGTCCTGTTATTTGAGTTACTCTGTTGGGCAATAAAGATATATTATTAATATTATTAATATTATTATTATTATTATTATTATTATTATTATTATTATTATTATTATTTATTGCGGGGAAGTGCTAAACCGAAATCCATATGCGACGGTGCTCTACATATGTTTCTAGTTTCAATAGTCGATCTTCCACGGCCGTCTGCGTCTGCCTCATACGCTTGCCTACCGTGGTAGTGGTAGACCCTTCCCGCACAGTGCCGACCACTGACGAAATGACTCGATCAACCAGCGGGCAGCGGGCCACGAAACGGCTGGCCCCTCTTCAATGTAATTTTTGCATATGCTACGGCCACTCCTTCTTCCGTTAACTCCGCGCGGATACCTAGAAACGTCTAAAAGTCGGGGCCAATTTAGACGAGGCCCCGGTTCGCCAGTTGTCTGCAAAAGTAACTACAAAGCGCGTTTTCTCGCATCAAATCATGGGAATCGCAACGTTCGTTCTGTACTTAATTGTGTATCTCTGTGTGTGTGCATGTAAAAAAATAAAAGCGCTTTAATGATTAATTCGTGATTTGCAATGGTGGGGCCGTGAGCCCGTGACTCTTTAAAAAGAGCCGCCCCTGAGTTCATCGATTGTACCTCGAATTATATTGTTCATATAACAAACGTACCTACAAGATGTCGTATGTCGGCACTAAAAAATCTTAAAAAATATTGCTATAAAGTATGGTACTTTTATCTAACTTAAATCTATATTGTTTTACTAACTTTCTACATTTCCGTTATTAACACTATTTTGACCTGTGATCGCTTGCCCGCTGATCATTGAATTGTTAGTTGCACAACAGACTATAGGATTTTTTCCATCGAAAGAGCATATCTTCGGCCGCCCATTTCTACTAACTTCTGTAATTGCCGATGTACATTCGAAAAACTGTGTACAGATACCTGGTTCGCCATCTTCCTTTTGGCAGTTTTCACCTCTTTCTGTAAAACAATAAGAGTAACAGTGACATATCACACTGCAATTTTCATTTGGTTAGAAAATTGAAGCATTTTATTGTATATAGAGACAGGGGATCAAAAATATTTCTGACTATAACGTGTAGCCCGAAAATAGGTAAGTCCACAATTGCCCCTTTGTTTTTATCTATTATTCAATTCTTAAATTAAAAGCAGAAAAATAACATGGATTTTTATTAACTACTATACAAGTGTTTGGTAGGATAATGTAAAGTTTTGTGACGTCAAAGTTCAGGTCCTTAGGAACGATATTAACCAGATTTATCTTATGGTGTTCGTTATTAGAAGAAAAAACCAGGAAAATGTATTCTATCCAATCCTTTATTTTAAAAAAGATAATGAATTACGGTATTAGAGGAGTGGCTCTTGACTGGTTTGCTAGTTATCTAAAAAACAGGTGCACTATGTGGAAATAGAGAGATCACGGTCGGGCAGTAAACCACTAAAACGAGGTGTTCCACAAGGTAATGTTTCGGGCCCTCTCTTATATATTTTGTACGTAAATGATGTATCGCTTGCCGATGCAGTTATGTTTGCAGACGATACGACGTCTCTAGTATCGGTTAACGATCCTTCTCGAATTAATGATGAGGCCAATAACAAATTAACTGGGTTAACTGATTACTTTAAACGTAATCACCTGTACCTAAACGCTAAGAAAACCGTTTTTTTTATGGAATTCAGAGCTAGCAACTTGACGAGGGACTATTCGCATTATATAAAGATAGATGGTTTTAGTATGCAACAAGTTAATTCCACTAAATTTTTGGACCTTGTGGTTGATTCAAAATGCGACTGGGGTGAGTATATAGACCTGCTGAGCGGAAAGTTGGCTAAGGTGTGTCACGTACTGTGTCGGTTAAAGAATGCAGTTAGTTTTGATGTATTAAAAATATATTATTTTGTGCATCATATGCTCTAAGAGCATGGGGAGCATCCGGGTATTCAGATTACAAAAACGAGCATTACGTATTATGATGGGCCTTAGTTCAACGTCAAGTTGTAGAGAAATATTTCCGCAAACCGGAATAATGACTTTGTACAGTTTTATACATATATCAATTACTTATTTATATTAACAATAACCTTTGTGAGATCTCGAAATTAAACCAATTTCATTCTTAGGACACCCGCAATTCTCATGTTTTGGAGGTGCCGCGGCATAGACCTGCACTTACAAGGGAACACCGGCGGGTGTCCCGCCCCGATTTCGATGAAACTTAACAGATCGAAAGAGTACCTTAAAATAAGAGACACGTATTTTTTTTTTATCGGCGATTTTGGAGTACAGCCCCCTCCAAAGTTTGGACGATTTTTCAATTTTTGTAAATATTTCCTAAATTATAACAAATATTAAATTTTCTTCTTAACATAATTTGCAGCATATTGCATGGCCCTAAGGGTGGCGTCGTCCGTATTCGCAAAAAGTTAATAACGGGGGACGGGGTACCCCGTGCCACCCATTTTTATTACATTTTTCTTTTTCTTATTCATCAAAAGATGGCCGATTTTACATAGAATACGATGATGTATAACAAGTTTAGAAAATTAATAATTGTAAAAATAGAAAAATAATAATAAAGCTTCAAAATTAATAAACTTGTCTATTTGATATAAATCAAATGAACTATAACAGAAATAAGTTTTTATCCTTAACATAATTTCCAGCATAATACATGGTCTCAAGGTAGATATCTTCATAAAAAGCTAATGACTGAGGACGGGGTACCCCATACCCCCACATTTTTTTAATAATTAGTTTATTCATTATTCATCAAAAAAAGATCGCTTTTACATAGAACACGGTGATTTATAATAAATTTGGAAAATTAATAATAGTAATAATAACTCAAAATAAATATATGTACGTGTCTATTGTGATGAATTTGATATGCACTTATCTACGCATACGTGAGTTTAATTAATTATTCAGTCACTTCAGATACAATTGGTAATTTGCATTATAAATTTAACGCGATAAGGGATCTGGTGATTAATCATATTATTATGTAGATAAGAATAAATCCCCGAATGCATAGTAATTAACCACGAATGTTTAAGTGGTCACGACTGCATTTAGGAAATAGGTATATAAGACGAGTATTCCAAATGAGAACATTAGTAGTCGTTTTTTGTGCAGTGTATTTCAGTACCTATAGTTTCGCACAATGGCGGTCGTAAATATAGCAAATGTGTTGAACATGTTACTTGCAACGTTTCAAGTTACTAACATCGCAACAATTCCTTTGACACCGCAATAAAGTGAGTTGCGTGATGCCCTGGAAAATATAATTGTATCTGCTCAACAAGACGCCATGTTCTCCTTTCAAGATGTAACGGGATTAGAGTTTGAAGAATTAGCAGAACCACACGAAGCGCAATTTGTGGAAGAAATAGCAGAAGACGAAGAAGACAATTATGAAGATATTGCATGTGTTCCTGAAGGAGGGGGTAGCGTTATAGACCTAGATTACAAAACTAGAGTGTACGATATGCATATACCAGAATCACCCAGAGTAGTATATCTCCTTTAAGGGTCCAACACATTCAAATACTCCAAATATGCTCGCCTAACATAAGCAAGGCACCGTGAAAACACAATTTATGGTTGCTGGTTAGGATAAGTGGGTGCATGTTTGTTTACTTTTCACCTAAGCATGTCTGTATATCACACATTTACCGAAAATTGAAAAAGAGTATACCACAAACAACTTATTTATTTATTTATTTAATTTTTCTACTTACTATTTACTTTTGATACTCTTAACTTATACCAATAGGTCGCGTTTATTAGACATCACAGAACGTAACGCATTTATGAACAGCAAGAAAGAAATCTAACTAAATAATAAAATTTCTTGTGTTTCCACAATTCAAATTATTTATGTTCTTACGTAGCAATACAATAATTTACGGGTCCCAAGTTCTTTGATAACTGTTTTCAACTTGAAAAGGTTACAGACAGATACGCATTCACATCACATATTTCTTATCAAAAGTGATCCCTTGTCCCACGCTGCCGCCAGACTACCTTTTTGCCAGCAAAATTTAAATAGGAACTGGCAGAATGTAATCTTTCCTGATGAAACGATGTTTTCTTCCCCGAAGACGCTCCTGTTGTCTTATGGAGACGAAAAAATACTAGATATAATGCAGAAAACATAAGACAACAGTTCACTGCAGGAAGAATAACAGCCGGTTATTGGGGGTGGATATGCGATGGTGGTCCTGGAGCATTAATAAATGTAATACCACCTCGCTTCACGTCAGAGCGCTACGTCCAGGTATAAGAAGAAGTGTTGAATCCTTCTGTAAGGGCCCTATATCCAGAAGAAGAGGTAGAAGTAATTACCTTTGCACAAGACAACAGCCCGGTACATACTGCTGGTATTGTAAAAAGGTGGTTCATTGATAATAATGACTGGGAGTTGTTGAATTGGCCTGCAAAATCCCCTGACCTTAATCCATAGAAAATTTGTGGGCATCTATGGTAACAAAGTGGGAGGATTTGGAGCAACATGGTGTTCGACATAGAAATGTCGAACACCTCACTCAACATGTGCGAAAATTTAGTTGCTTCTATGGCAAAAAGATTAACAGAGGGCATTACCAATAATGGTTATTATACCAAATATTAATTCCAGAGTGTTGGGAAGATATTAATGTCGATGTGGTAAAAATTAAAAATTAAAATTAGGTTTTTAATGCTTAAATAATGTGATTGATTGCCCAGAATTGCTTTCTTTGTTTTGTTTCCCTGTTCCTGCTATTAATACCAGATGTACTGATTTATTTGCTTTGCAGTTTCATAGAACCTTGTAGTTCCTAGTTTTTACTTTTTAGTTTTGAATCACAAAATGTTTGTTTTTCTTTTTCCATACCAATTGTTAATATGCTGTTTATGATGTATATATATACACGTGACCCTTGTAGGTTTAGCCTGTTGGTCTAAATAAATAAATAAACAAAATTGTAAATAAAGTATTTATTGATAAATGTTGATGATGTTATTTTCCCATTGGCTATATACTTCTTATTATTTTAAAATGAATAATTCATTGAATAAGTATTAAAACACTGTGATTCAACATTAGTATATTCCTTTTTTTAATTTTTCGAATCACATAAACACTGTGGTGAGTGCATTCTTTATTATTATAATGTCACAGCTGTTTCCAAAACCAATAAAACTAAAACATATAAATCGAATTAGAATTTTAAACTCATTTCGTTCTATAAATGTAAACCAACCACTACAATTGATCTGAGTGGTATAGAGGCCTACCGCCTAGCATCATCCCTTTCTTACTAACACTAAGACCGTAAAACTTCTCATATTACGTTACCTCTTGCACCACTTAAAAACCGTGTTCGACCAAACGCCATATGTATCTGTGTTATCTATGGTGTGTGGAATTGTCACTAAACAAACAAATAAAAGCATGTAGAAGTTCTGGTTAATATATACAATGAATGTATCTTTGAAAATAACGAAGGCTGGCACGTTTTTAAAGTAGATATATCAATATAGTCTACACTAGGCCTGAACTAAAAACCTATGACATAATCTAAGGCGGCGGGTGTACACATACATTGCACGAAAAACTTGAAATAAATTAAAAAATATATATGTATGTATTATTTAATCCTTCGTCCTGTGTAGCAAAATTTGTTCATATGTACGCACTAAAGGATTATGGTATTCTAAGAATGAATAACATTTTATTAAGGAAATATATAAAACGCAGTCACTAACTGCAATTGATAAAACGATTTATATTGCTACCACCGATAAAAGTTTCGTATAGTATATAGTATAAGTTAGTAGGCATAGAAAGGTTTGACCATAGCTTGTCGAGTAGATACAATTCTAAATTAAGAAATATTTAAGTAAGGAGAGCAGCGGAGTAACGATAACAAATAATTGTTGCTAATGTACTATATTATTATTATTATTATTATTACAATTATTTTTATTATTAATCCCCCAAATTTATTACCATTGTTTTCTATGTAAAAGCGATCTTTTTTGATGAATAATGAATAAACTTATTATTAAAAAAATGCGGGGGTATGGGATACCCCGTCCCCCGTTATTAGCTTTTTATGAAGATATCTACCTTGAGACCATGTATTATGCTGGAAATTATGTTAAGGATAAAAATTATTTCGTGTTATAGTCATTTGATTTATATCAATAGACAAGTTTATTAATTTTGAGCTTTATTATTATTTTTCTATTTTTACAATTATTAATTTTCTAAACTTGTTATATATCATCGTATTCTATGTAAAATCGGCTTTCTTTTCATGAATAAGAAAAAGACAAAATGTAAAAAAAATGGGGGGTACGGGGTACCCCGTCCCCCGTTATTAACTTTTTGCGAATACGGACGACGCCACCCTTAGGCCATGCAATATGCTGCAAATTATGTTTAAGAAGAAAATTTAATATCTGTTATAATTTAGGAAATGTTTGCAAAATTGAAAAATCGTCCAAACTTTGGAGGGGCTGTACCCCAAAATCGTGCGGATACGTCGATAAAAAAAAATACGTGTCTCTATTTAAGGTACTCTTTCGATCTGTTAAGTTTCATCGAAATCGGAGGGAGACACCCGCCGGTGTTCCCTTGTTAGTGAAAAAAATCCTCATTATATGGCTGTCACTGTTTACAATAAGCCCCCAATAAAATACAGGATAATATCACAAACTGCTTTTAAAATAAATATCATTAAGGGAATAATAACTCTCAAAGAGTTATTATTCCCTTAATGAATACTTGAATAACTCTGACCTTTAATTGTGTTTGTCTTCTCATTTTTGTTTCAGTCTATAAGTCTTGACAATCTATTCTTATAATAGTATTTTAATATCGTTTGAAATTGTTAAAATTTATGTATATTATTGTTTGACATGTCCAATGCTCAATGTATAGTCTACTGGATAAAAATATATTATTATTATAGACCAATCATTGATATATGACGAACTGTATTACAAAGCAGTACTTGAATCTAGAATATGATAAGTACGTGTACAGAAATCAAAAATAACACTGCAATTTTTAAATTTAAATCACTATGATTAACTTACAACAAACAATTACTTGAAATTAAAGATGGAAATGATGCATAAATCACAGACTAATTCCTAATGGCTCAGGACACTCGGTAAAGTAAATAAATCGAAACCCTTGAGGGTAACCTACTATAATATTCTACTTACTAATCAATAGTTACTCACTAAAGTTGATTAAAATTGGCGTTTTTAATGGATGACATGGAAGACTTACCTAACCAACCTGGATTTTGCGAATCAACAATCTGCAATACACAAACAACCACAAGCAGATGAAGTGCATCCATTGTATACACCAACAAGAATGATAAGCATTCAATTTTCGCCAAAAGAAATGACCTGGGTTTTCATAACAGGTTTTTTCAAGTAAATTGTTAGTTTCTATGTAAGTGGGAATACTATAAGGATTACTAATTGTTCGGTTGTAAATGTGGATCTAAGTCAATTATTTGCGCTGATAAAAATAATAATTTCTACTAATGCAAAAGAGACTATAGATTTTCTATTTCTAAATGAAAAACAAAATAGTGAAGGGCGTTCAGTAGTGGCATGAATAATATATATTATTCACGCCACATTGCTTTTTTGTTTAAAGTCTTATATAAATCAAACGAAATATAGAATACATCAATGAATATTGACAAAAAATATTATAGAAAGAAAAGAAAACATTTCTTCCAATAAATCCATCAAAAATCTTATTTGTATATCGTTAGCAATTAAATTACGTCCATTCATTTATTATTCATTTCATAATTTGGAGTAGGTGTTTTAAAAATCGAATTTTTAGTAATTTGTGTTAATAATAATAGTAAAATAACGTCCCAGTATTATACGAATACTGTGATGAAATTACATACATATATGAGAGACATATGATAACCTCAGCGAAGTAGTTGTAGATCAGGATCAACACAGTTAAAGAAGAATCCACAGTGGTAATATTATATAATCTGTGTGCACGACAGATATGCTGTAGCGTAACAATTAACACTTGTCAATTAGGTAAATCAGGTAATAGAATTAAAATTATTCCATGGCAGTGGCGGCTGGTACTAAAGGGCACAAGGGCACGTGCCCAACCACACTGAGAAAAAATATATTTATCTTAAATATAATTCTACTACACATAAACATAATTTATATCTGGCTTCAACAAACTTTATGTATTAAATAAATAATATATTATTTTTAAACATTAAATAATTATGTTATCGCTTAATATAAAAAAAAATATTAAATTTATGTCTTTTATTTTATATAGTTTATATAAATTTATTATATTAAATATAGTTTTTGCTTACTGTTAAAATAAGATTTGTGTAGTTTTAATGGAAATTTATATTAACTTACAAATTACGGTATCGTTTAACTGTAATCTGACAGTACATATTAATTTGTTAGTTACAACTTCAAATTAGTATTTACTGTATTTCAACAGCTGAAATAGCAGATCAGATTAAACACATTGACATGTTAAAAGTTATTATATTGTTAAAGTTCAATACGCAACTTTTTGATGTTATTCGGTATGTCTACTTACTACAATTACTCAGCATTTATTTATTTCAAGTAACTTAGTCTTATCGAGTATAAACATATAAATTTCGGGTTGCATATATCATAATGTTTACTGGTGATATATAAATAAAAAAGTAATTTACCATATTTCTTAGGTTAAACATTGTATGTTAGACAAACAACAAAGTAATTTTAATTATGTATCTGTTTATTTCAAAAGAGAGAAAATGAAAAATATCAATGAAATTAAAAATATGAAAGGCATTCTTCAGAAATGACTGCGTCTTAAAGACACATAATTTTCCGTCGAATAAAGTATACAATACAAGTCCAGAACAAAAAATATATTTTATCTTACCATATGTAGAAAAAGCGGCTGATGAATCAAGTATCATATCTTTTATTTTATACAAAATATCATTTACATGCACCGGGTCAATCTTTACAATATGTTTTTACATACTTTTTCCTTAAGAATACGTATTTCTTCAGCTGTTAGAGTTGTTGTATTTGCTACACTGATTGTAATAGGACTCTCCCATTACGTGTAGTATTTAATAGTACTTTAAAACCCTAAAACATTAACCTCAAGTCGCTACATTCTATAAATAAAACTTCTAGACTACCCCAGCAAAAACTTATTCGGAATTAATGATTCCACTATCCAATTTAGGTGTAATTAAAGGATTATGTTGCTCGTCCTTCAAATTTCTAAAATCTTTGGTGTTGTTGTCTATGGTACTATCCAATAATGAATTACTCATGTCAGTGTATATGGTAGTGAGGCGGCTTCTGTGACTGTAGCTAAAACGTAGCAGAAGTATAGAATTATTTTGATGTACCTATTAGATCTTTAGTCATACACAATATGGTGGAAAAGTTGATTGTTATTAAATTATAATTTATCTAATTTATCTAGTTATTTCAAAATTTTCGAAAAAAAAAAATTATGTGTGCATAGAGATAACAATAGGTAGGTTTACTATTAGGTAGGTTGCTAATAATCAATAACAACGAAGTAGCAATGGTAGCCAGATAAAAAAATGTACTACCTATCCAGCTTTTTATTGATGGAATAAATTATCAATAACTAAAAATCAAGTTTGTTACTTCTGATTACTTATTTAAATGCAAATGAGATACAAACTAAGCTAGGGTATATATGTATATGTTCAGTACTAACCTTGAAATCCTTCCACCAAATTTTCAGATTCCCAGGTGGTAAGTAGATTTTATATTGTTTGTTGGGATATCCGTCCATTGTAAAAAGAACTTCATTTTAAGTTACACCTGTTTGAACTGCTATTTTTTTAAATTTCACTGCGTAATGGCGGCCAGCACGGTGTACGTGACATTCCCAAAACGCTACCGTTAACCGATGATTTCCGATTTCATTTGGCTAAGAGCGACGCTGCTTGTGACTGGTTAAAAAAAGCCAGGCACTCCGGACTTGAACGAACCTTCCCGATTGTAGGGATTTTAATATAATATATAATAAGTTTTAATATAAACATATATAAAATAAAATATAAAATAAAATAATGTCTACTGGTAAAATAAACATATTTTTAAAATAAAAATAAAAATGCTTATACTTACAATAATGCTGGTATAATAAATTTATATTAAAACTGTTTTCTCAGTGCAACCACCAAGATAAACACAGAAAGAAATTCGCATGTAATTCAGCGCATTAATTTATTGTATAATTTTAACGTATTTTTATAACGATGGTGTCAAAGTTTCCTTCCGCACCACAAACACTAACGCATATGCCAATGCGCAAAACTATGTTACGGGCATAGTTACGGGGAACTATTCCCGATGTACCTATTTCGAGTATGAATCGGCCGGCTCCGCTTATCTTCGCCATATGCGCTTATATCGTCGCTTTGGGGCACACGATTTTGTGTCTCCAGTTAACGTCTTGCATTCATTGCGACTGCGTTGTATTCGACCCGTACCGCGCATGTGTGATTTCAAAGGCTTGAAGTGACGTTTATTATTAATGATGAAGTTAATTATGTGCAAAATCCTTTAAAAAACCGACTATCATTTGAGGAAAAATTAAGGAGAAAGGAAGGCCTATTCCTGAACTTCAAATAAACTACACTTCCACAAGTAAAATTCGAACTTACAATAGAATATTTAATAAAAATATGAGTGGATGTGTGGATGTTCACTAACAAATAAACTATTTTGTTTTATCTGTTTAATTTTTAAGAAAGAGGTTAGTGCGTAGAATAAGCAAGGGTTAAATGATTTAAAGCATATTGCAGAGAAGGCAAAGAAACACGAAAATCCGTTTTTCACATGAATGCATACGTAGTGCTGTAGTTTTTAGGCTACCCATTACCGCTGAGTGTATTTTAAGTTGCCTGGTTTTATTGTCATGATTACTCCGTTCGTTCGGTATTCAATGTACCGAGAATTTTCACAAATTTAGAGTTTATTTCGTATATATAGTTAAAGAGTTGATTGTATGATTTATTTAATTAAGTGTTTAAGTTTTTTTAAATTAATTTCATTAATTTAGATGTCTAGCGTTTGCTAGTTATGTTTAAATGCGTTTTCTACTAGATTTTGTCGGTGAATTGTACGACTGCATTGCAAGTTTTCGTTAGAAAAACGATTGTAGAGTTTTGTCAAACACTTCCTTGGTCGACTATTAACGTGAGTAGACGTACTTTTGTATTTCATTGTTGCCATTTTGTAATTCATTTTGATTTTAGTAAATTTCGTTTCGTTTCTTTAAAAATTTTGTCCATCAAGGAATTCATTTAGTAATAAGTGTTAATATATTGTTGTGTGCACATTATAGATATAAGATCATTTATTATTTTTGTGCAGGAAGATATATTTTAGTTGTAATTCTCTCATTATAGTTTAAAGAGGGTTTTTCCGTTTTTCTATTTTGCTGAGTCAGTTTTATTTTATCAATCACCTCGTTTGGGTGAGTAGAGGCATTGTGCTTGCTTTTAGTTTATTGATATTGGTATATTTAGGATTATCTTCCTGAACAAACAAAACTTTTGCTTTGTATAGGAAATAGCATTGTCCTATTTGTAATTTAGAATCAATTGCAGTTTTTAATTTAGGCCAGAACCTTCAGTTCACGGTTTTTTTCTGCACCAACTGTAATTTAATCCTTTATGAAAAAATAAATTTTGATTGTTAATTAGCTTCGTTGGGTTAAAAATTCTGTTCTTTTATTTATATATTAAAACCTTTTCAATTTTTGGGGTAATTAAGAAAGTCAGTTTTCTTTCACTAGCAATTTACTTTTCGTGGTTAGATTCAAGTTTTAATTCGCGAGGGTAACTCTGAGATTAATAGTTCGTTTGCGCCCTTTAAAATTTTATCCGTTGAGCTAGCTAATTTATTTTTCTTTTTTCATTGTTAATTTCATTTTGCAAGTTCATTTATTTCAATCAGTACACAGCAGTAGATTTTAGTGTTCAAGGCAAAATGAACATACGTGAACAGTTAGACAATGCTTATTTGTGATATAAAATTAAGTACAACGAAGATGTGGAAAAAAATCGTCATATGTATTTTGCGTCGGTTAGTCTTACACAACACACACACACACAAATTAAAAAAAGGGGTTTGTTCGAACGGTTTTAACGCAAAATTAGAAACACTTCCCGAAGAAAGCTTTTGCTTCCTGTTCTCGAATTTTCAAGCTTAAGTAAATTACAGAATTTTAACAAGAGAAGTTTGACTTTTATTTTAAAATTTGGAAACGCCCGGTAACGAAGGGGAACACATGCTTTTCTGTATCTGTTTCGGTCTCCACGAACTAATTAATTCAAAAGAACAAAGTAAAGGGTTTTTATGAACTTTAGTTGTAACGTCATTCCGCACCGCTATACTCGTTCCACTTCTCTCTACTAGAGAGCGCAAGAATGGTGGTTGGCGTTGTTTTTCTAAACTTCAAACGCCCTTCTAGAAAGTAATGTGGGAATCGCTGATCAACTATCGTAGCAGATAAAATTTAAAATAAATACCGTAGTATCTTAATTATGTGAAACTTTAAACAAAATAGACTGTCATTTCCTGTGGGGAAGACACTGTTACAGCAAATTCCACAGTACTTATCATCAATGTAATAATAAAATGAATTTAAATACTTTATATTATACCCGAATATAATTTCGAATTCTTACAGCACCATAATAATTGGACCATTCTATTCAAAATAAGAAAGTTGATATCGACACCGGGTATGCCAAATGTGCTAGAATGCTGAAAATATTTTCTTTAAATAGATCATAATCGGCCATGACTGCACAGCAAGTTTCAAACTCAAATTCCTACTAGAACTTCAAGAAATGACCCATGATGAGACACCTGTATACAAGACGAGTACTTTTAGCCTATAAGGTACAATTACTATTAGGAAAGCACTAAACATAGTATTTAAGTTAAATTTAGTATAAAACATGTAAAGTGGGGCAAGTGCAAAATCAGGGCAAGAGCAATCACAGGTTGTCAAACACGAACCAAATGAAACTTTTGATAGTTTCTGGTTGAAAACCACTTGTTGGGTATCATGAACATTGGAAGTGACATCTGGCAAAAAAATTCTACTCTTACTGACTGGGCCGTCAAACCATATTTGACGTAGAGTTGTATTCATATGAAGAGTTAGGTAGCGTTTTTTACGTAAACCGATTTGAAAGTAAAAAGCGAAGGTAAGCTTTAGTTTATAACATTAAACATATTTAGTAATATGCATATTTAGTGATCCTTATGGTTTATTTTATATTTTCAAAAATTAGGTTAGGAAGCAGGCAGCGATTGCACTTGCCCCAAAAAAAACACTCAAGGGCTAAGTGCAATCATACTCTTCCTTTTAAAGATGATAGCACTTTCCCAAGAAATACATTTTTATTTTTATTTCAGATAATTAGATATACTTAATGGTACGTAATTATAAGAAAAAGTCGACTCGAGGCTCAGGTTATTCAAAGGAATCCCTTGCAATAGCCACACAGCGGATAAAGTGTGGTCTCATGACAACAAGGGGTGCTGCTCGAACTTACAAGATACCGTACAGTACCCTGAACTGCTATATTACTGGCAGACGAGGAAAAAAGAGCCTTACAGGAGGACGACCACAGTCATTGTCCTCCGAAATGGAAACGAAGCTTGCAAATTATTTGAAAATACTTGAAAAGTGGGGGTTCGGCCTGAGTAGGAAGGAAGTGTTTGACACCATTGAAAAATATGTTACTCAAAATAATTTAAATACTGCATTTAAAAACAATAGACCGGGTGAAGATTGGTTTTTAAATTTTAAAAAGCGGTATGGCCTGTCTGTCAAAAAACCTCAAGCTGTTGAGTATAACCGAAAAAAATGACTGACCCATTTATTATAAATGAATACTTCACCCT
This sequence comes from Protaetia brevitarsis, assembly GCA_004143645.1. Classification (NCBI taxonomy): domain Eukaryota; kingdom Metazoa; phylum Arthropoda; class Insecta; order Coleoptera; family Scarabaeidae; genus Protaetia; species Protaetia brevitarsis. Next base: position 120,232 of record RXPK01000341.1, read on the forward strand.
TCTACATAATACATCAACAGAACTAAATTTGTTCGATAAACCAGGCCAAATTTGGAACTTGGATGAACCTAGTGTCTGTTCTGACCCAACAAAAACTAAAATTGTTGGTGCTAGAGGAAAATCCTGCACACGAGTAACAGCTGGAAGTAGCAAAGATAATACAACTTTCCTGGCAGCTGTCAATGCCACTGGGTTGAAAGCCCCACTATTGATAGTTTTTAAGTGACTCAATGTTTGGACAAGTTGGATTCCAGAACCTGAAGAATGCTTTCCAGGTATGACGTTTGCAGCAAGCTCCAAAGGTTGGATGACAAGCGATATATTCTTCAATTATTTTAAAAATACATTGATGCCTGCTTTAGGCCCAGAACGCCCGGTGTTGGTCCTCTACGATGGTCATGCTACTCATGTTACAGATCAAATTACAGAGCTTGCAATAGAACACGGTGTATGCATTATAAAACTTCCCCCACACACATCCCACCTATTGCAACCACTAGACTTGTCAGTTTTTAAATCATTTAAAGATAAGTGGGACCAAACATTATGTGCTTGGAAACGGAAGCATTCAGGATTAAAAATACCTAAAAAACAGTTTGCAGTCCTATTGGGAGATACATGGAAAGCAATAAACCCTGACATAATTGCCAGTGGGTTTCGTAAAGGTGGTATTTACCCATTCAACAGAACAGTAATTCCCGAAGACAAATATGATCCTCGTGCTTTAGAACGTTGGCGTTCATCCCAAAATAATCCTGTTGAAGATAGAACGCACAACCAAAGGCCAGATGGACCAGAAGAACAAAATAAATCGTTGGATGACCAAGCTTTGCAAACAGCATCTTCTGGTTCTACAGATAATCAGCCTGATAATGAACCTTCTTGCAGCTACCATTTTGAAGATATCCTTTTGCAGACAATAAAGCAACACAAGCATCTCTACAAAACAGCCAAGAAAAGAAGTTGCAGGTGAGGCTGAAGTAATAACTGTTAGAGAAGTTAAGAAAAGAGCAGATATAAATGGGTCTTTAATGAAAAACCGAAAGTCAAAAACTGTAGGAAATGAAAGATCTAAAACTGACACTGACACTGACACCGAATCTGACAGTAAACCATCATATATAGATACAGAGGACGATATGCATATGGAAGATTTTTCAGATGGAGAAAGCGAAAGAGACACGTGTCAAATACCATCAGTAGATAAACATGAAGATGATAGACCTGTCCAGTCAATGTATCAAGATAACGACTTTAAGGACAAAGCCATAAAAGTGGGAGACTACATCATTGCTGAATTCAAGGAAGGGAAGTTTGTAAAAAATTATGTTGGGAAAGTCACTTCTGATCAGTCCAGTGGTTCAGGATATAACTGTACATTTTTAAGAGCAAAACAAGACAAAGCATTGAAACGCTTTTTCTATTATCCAGATGTCGAGGATACTTCAATTATTCAAAAACATCAAAGATTAAAGATTCTACCTGTTCCTGACAACAAAAGAGGTCGTTTTTACTTTCCTATTATTACTACCAATGTTAAGTAGTATTTATTTGTTCAATGAAACACTTTGATGTGTATTTATATTTGTATGTATTTTTTATAATAAATTCACCCCTGTTTCAAGTTACATCCAAATAATGTTATCAAATTTACGTTTTACTTACTGTTTTTGCTGTTTTAACACAACCTTTTGCTCTTTCCCGAATTAAAAAACTAAGCGTTTATGTGGCGATTTCAAGCAATGATTGCGCTTTCCCCGCATGTCGGAAAGTGCAATCACCAATAGGTGTTTTAAAAATATTTAGTTTCTATTAAATTATCTCATTTGGTTCCATATAAGTTTTTACAGAATTGAAGCCAGGTAAACAAAGACGTACACCTACCATTTTGGTGCTTTTGAAATATTTGTGTCTATCTTAAAATAGCGCCAAAAGTTTCACTATCCAAAAAAGTGGTCGCACTTGGCCCATTTTACCTCTTAACAATGTAAATACATATGTAGGCATATCAGTATATTTTAAAATCGAACATAAATGCTTTTATAATAGATGTTTAGCATAATAATCTTTATGAATACATCCTGTGAACCACCCATGCTCAAACGGTTGGGTAAACATTTTTCTTCTAAAGCTTGAATGTTAGTGAATGTTATATCTGTGCACAGACTATACATGTAGAAACCGATATTAGTCGAAAGTCCGTGTATGCAATTTCATAGACATAATATTCGTCGAGCAGTGTACATCATTATTTTTTGCATATACTTTTTTTCTTATTCTTCTTGTTTTCCCCAAAATCAAGTTCACTTCCTGAAATTATTTTACATAATCGCCATAAAAAATAAATAAACCTTATCTCGAAAAAGTAGTATAGTGGCCGTCACTCAATCAATCGCTACCAGAACAAGCAGTGACATCATACGTATAATCCTAATTATTCCACGTAAATACGTATGTAAATGAATAAACAATATGCTTTTGATGACCTTACCGAGATTACAAATAGATAAGTCAAATAAAAAACTCGTTATATACGATACTTAAACAACTCGTCATTGACATTTCTTAACAATAAACGTGCTCACTTTTTCCACTCAAGATGTATCTAAAAGTGTTGTTATCGTTTTGTTGTTTATTTTCGGTGGCGGTTTGTCTTGAGACGTACACCGAAGCAGCTCCTGTTAAAAGTAAGCGTTCTTTTTTTTCTTGATACAATATGAAGCGAAATATTAAACTGTTCTTCTATTTACGCGTGCAGCTGAAAGTCACTACGATTTCGGTTTCTCTTGCGAAGCCTCCTTTCCTAGTTTGGGATTCCTACGCGATGGCGAAGTGAGAAAACGATACGAGCATTACATATGCGGACAGGCTACTTGTAAAGATGGGGTGATCCATTACGAAACGTGAGTAACATGAAAAGAAAAGTAATTTAATTCCGGTGACTTCTCTTGTTTTGTCGAACCATTTCGTACCATTACCGTAATATCATACGGTTTTACAGTATTTTAATATAAATATATACAATTAAACTAATTAAATTCAAGAAATTCAGAAACACTGTATGGCTCAATATTACATATGTAAGAATACGTCATACGTTTAAACCTTACAAAGTTATTTGCTAATTTTAATACTTTGTAAAGTAACTCTTTGTTGTGGATTTAGTTAGTCGATGTCGAGGAACATTATAATTTGTTTTATATCTTGTTGTATGTACATGTGTTTTTTCGTTATCTCTAAATGAAGTTTTGTTTTTAAAGTTAAATAAAAGACATTCATGTATGTAAATACCATGCAAAGTGAGAAAGCCGCTAGCTCTAAAGACGGATCGAAGTGATACGTTAAAATTCAGGCCTAGTAGTGCTCGCACCGCCCTTTTCTGCAAAATGAATATGTGCTCAGCTTCGGGAGAGGATCCCCAGAGCAAGATACCATAACGGATTATCGAAGCACAGTATGAATGGTATACTGCCTTCACAGTTTCATAATTGCAGACTCTACTTAATATTTTTAATGCGAAGCAAGCACCACCCAGTCTGCCACACACCTGTTCTAAGTGGTGGGTCCATCTAAGTGTGTCATCTATACTGACTCCCAAGAAACGGCAGGATTTTGTTAATTTTATTTTATCGTTATCAAGAACAATATCAACTGGAGTGTGTATAGTTTCATTGATTTTAAACAGTATACAATACGTTTTCTTTCATTTATTTGTAAACCATTCTCTATAAACCATTGTTTTACAGAATGATATATATCTTGTCCAGTTTGTATTAAGGATGGAAAATCAAAACCACTAAACAGCAAGTTTGTATCATCTGCGTAATTAATGATTTTTTGATTGTTACATGAAACGTTTACAAAAATGTCATTTATAAAAATTAAAAATAATAATGGCCCCAGCACGCTACCCTGAGGAACACCAATGTCTGCGGAGAGCGTACTGGAATACGTTACGCCCGAAGCACTGTTTAGTTTAACTGTCTGTCGTCTATTGGCTAAGTATGACTTGAACCATTCCAATGGCACACCTCTCACACCATAACACCGAAGTTTCTCAAGCAGTAATGCATGTGAGATAGTATCAAACGCTTTAGTAAGATCTAAAAAGATACCGCAAACTAAGTTATTTTCTTCCAAATTAGATAGAATCCAATTAGAGTATTCGAATAAAGCCGTATTAGTGCTTTTCCCCGTAATAAAACCATGTTGATTTTTGTTTATGAGATTATGCTTGTTGAAAAACGAAAAAACTTGTTCAGCAACCACAGTCTCAAATATTTTGCAAATGTTGTAATTGGCTGATAGGCTGTAATTTTCGAGATTGTTACGATCACCTTTTTTGTAATGTAGGTAATTGCATGTTTGAGGAGAGTTGGAAATGTCCAATTCATTAAGGAGTCGTTAATAATCTGAACAAAGTGGCTCCGCAATCACAGAAAACAGCTTTCTATAAGGTGTAATGGATTCATCATACCAATAGAGTTTTTATTTTTTAATTTAGATACAATTTGTTACAAGTTACTATTGGTCTAAAGTTGAAAGAAAATGGATTTTGTTTAATAGGTAGGTGAGTCGGTTGCTTGGAATCCGATGCCGCTCCCGATAAAGAGTTAAAGAAGGCATTAAATTTATTAGCTAAGGATTTTGGATCATTTATGCAATATACTGTATTACTACTCTTCCCCAACTCCTTATTTATTATTTCCCACATAGTTTTAGATTTATTTTTTGAATAAATAATTTTGAAGTCATTAACACGTTTTTTAGTATTTATTAAAATATTTTTGTATCGAGATTTTAATTGATTTAAATATGGTTTACACTCGGGTAAATATAATGAAATTGTTTCAAATATCGCTATTCTACTTTTGAACATATCCATTTCCGGCGAGGTAAGATTGGTTACATTTTCCGTAACTACCTGTTTCTTTAAAGGAAAGAAAGCATTAAAGTATAAATTAAAAATCGACATAAAATAAACAAATTTGTCATCTATTGAAATGTCCGCTGAAAACCAATTAAAATGTTCCGAGCTATTGATGAATTAAAATCCAGCCAAGGCAGTCCTACTAAAATTACGCGCCGTAGCGCAATTCTCACTTGTAGTTGTTTTAATTTCAATGTTAACGCTAACAATCTGAGAGTAGAGATCAGAAATACCCGAAGGTATGACCAATGATTGAAATTGTATGGTGTTTCTAATTATAACATTATCTAGACAGGATGAAGTCGTAGCTGTGACCCGAGTGGGCTCATTTATAGCCCCAACGGCCCCATAACTAGGAATCAAAGATAAAAAGTCACTTGAGATTTTAGTATTACTGAGAATATCTATATTGAAGTCTCCACAAATAATGTAATCTAGAGATTTGTTTACTTTACTACTTTGTTTAAAGATTTCGACAATAATTCGCAGATAATACATATCCCGTCATAGAGAGTAGTTTCATTCGCTGAGAAGATTGCCAGTGCTCAGACACACATACAATATCACATTTGTGTCCATGAACTAGAGCTTCTAATTCATGTATACTATTAAATGACGATCTTACATTTTGATGTAACACTGTTAGTACTGGTTTTTTCTCATTATAGTTATTGATGCCGGTTACTTCGATAC
>RXPK01000342.1:0-99801 GCA_004143645.1 Protaetia brevitarsis
CAGGTGTTGTGGGCTCAACTTATAGTGTGCAAATACGTTCGCGGGCCGCGTTTAAAAGTAAGTAGAGAAAGTAGTGTTTATATGCTTTTAGCGATAGATATAGCAGAAATAATACGACAATGTTATTATAATGCAATTATTAATAAAAAATGAAAATGAAAAAATAGGTAACACACCTATCATAAATCGGGGAAAGTTGGAATCATTACAACTAGAAAGTTAAGATAGCGACAGCGAAGATCCATGAGACGCTTGGAGCTTGATATTTGGGAAACTAATTGCCAGTCGATGTTGAGTGTGATGAGAATCAACTGATACAAAGTAGCGTAAAGAATTTTCCAAATTATCGTCAGTCAGGCCTTGTACTGATTATCGATTTATTGACTTTCATCATTGCAAAGAACTGTTCGCAATTATAAGTACTGGCCGAGGGAAGCACAAATACAATTGTCTTCTTGGCGAATTTTTAAGCTTCGGAAATGGTCTTCGCGAGATTCTTCTCCGTTGTAGAAATAGCACAACTCAGTCTGTTGAAATTGATTTAGTGAGTAAGTTTTCTTTGAAGTCGTCCACTGGCCATTTGGCCACGAGTGTATTTGGGATGCGAGTTTGTACATTACTTTTGGTTGGAGTAGCTAATGAAATTGAAATTGTTCTTCCATGTTTTTATAAATCGCTATAATGCTGTTCGAAAATTGCTTCCGTAAAGCTTGTAACTTGGAGTTCTTTGCAGCGTAATGAGCATGAAGCAGTATTTTGATACGCAGAAGCGTGGTGAATTGATAACTGTTACCAGACAGCAATTTGCCTCCCAAGCGATTTTGTTTGAAACTTTCAAACGGCTGACAAATCATATATAGCTGCTTGGTTTTTAAGTTCAAAGTTAAATCATTCAAATGCCCTATAAGGTCACCAGAATGCTAGGTCACTATCATTTTAGTCACTCAATACCAGATAGTGGTATTCTTTTATTTGCCATAAAATCTGCTATTCATTCTAAGCTCGTAAAACCGTTTAGCATTTTTTCTTTGCGTAACCATCGCTTACAATATATGTTCGTCGTCTATTCGCTGTATTTCATTCAAACGCTTGAACTGACACGGTTAGCCCTCGGGATGAATAAAATTGATGGTTTTGCTACTACATCATAACATTCTGACTCGAATGACTTAGAACACAACATCTGTTTGGATAAATACAACGAGGCTATCAAAAAATCTTTATTGCACATTTAATTCAGTTGCTTTTCAACAAAATTCCGATGAAACCTTTACGTTAGCCGACCATAGAAGGTGCACCATTGTGCATACACAACTATTTGACCATGGCAAACCAAAACTGTGATCCTTTTTCAACTTCATTAAAAATTCTCGCCTGTAGTGGTTCTTTTGCGCTGTAAAGCAAGAATCAGCTATCATTTCTAAACGTCGGCAACAGTTCGCTGACAACTAATATTCATTCATTTTCTTTCAGACACAAAACACTGAAACTCAACATACACTCCCTGATAAATTCTCTCGAAATGGTTTTAATGACTTTGCCATTTTGACTAATATAAATAGCTTCACAAATTATGAGTTGTGGTTTTGTTTATGAAACATTTGCTGCTGTTCAAATTTGCGGTAAGCTTCTGGATTTGTTGTCCTTATTTTGTCCTGTAGTGAAGTGCGCCATAGGATGCTTAGTTCAGTAATGCTCTTTATTATTATTCTTTCAATACTGAAATGATTCATTACACAGCAAAAAATAGGCTTACCATGGTGCAAGATAAAAAGAATTCTTCAGTCCATTTTTCTTGAACGAACGACCCTGTGCATCTACTTTCGGTTCTTTTCACCAGACTATTTTCGTTTACTTTTCGTTCGATAAATTAATAACAAAATATAATAGTAGCATAAGATGCACACAAAGTCACAAGCAAATATACATAACAATAATACTCTAGCTAAAAGCTATTAAAAATAAAAAAATATTTTTATTCAAAAAACTCAATACTGACAATGCCAATACTAATTTATTTAGAGTTAATATAAATCTAATAAAAACTTCTGAAAAACATATCAATTCGTAACATTTTATATTTCCTGCGATAGGCGTATAACGATCTTCAAGTATTCTCAAAGTTGTCCCAGTGACTATGCGCCAGCCTGTAACCAAAGGTGTGTGCAATGAAACGTCTAATATTAGTTTTTTAAAAATGTTATTCTTAGGTCTATACAAATAAAATAAAGATATGCATAACTAATTGAGGTAGTGTATTATTAGTGCATGATTTTATTTTATTCTTATATATACATTGTAATGTATTAGAAGTTTGTAGAAACAACAGATAGTCTCATAACTATTATAAACAATTCATCCAACAGAATTTATAAAATACTCCTTTAAAGAATGACACGAAAAATCTTAGAAATAACATCCTCCAACAATGGTTGAATTTCAGGGACAAATTCGAGCCTGTTATCATCCAAGAGCTTGTGAACACGCTCCGTCAATTCTGGGTTACCGGGGAAGAGGTCGTGGAAGTAAAAAGTTGAATGGGCGAAACTCAATATCTTGAAATCGATCGTTTGCAAATCCAAATACTCCTTGCCCATCTTTCTGGATCTACGCGCGCATAACAGATGAGGTTTTTACATCAGCTACAAAAAAATCTTCATAATTAACTGTGATACATAACGAGATGCTACTTACGCATTTGCGCTTCGGCGTCTCCTTCGGCTTCTATAGGAAACTGGAAGAGTTCCCCACTCATCTTGTAGTGACATTTTATTTCGGCGTATTTCAGATTCACGTTCACTGCGATCGTGTTGTTCTCTAGATCTACGTTCACGTGATCTATGTCGTAGTTATAAGAGTTGTATAATCTGAGGTTCGAGAAGTTAGCTGACCCGAAAGAGCCCGTAAACGAGGATCCGTCCAGAACGTAAGGGTCCAAGGGAGGAATTTTGAGCTCCCTCACGCCTTTCGGCAGGTATTTCCTAAAACTCAAGATGGCTTTCCTCATGCAAGAGTTCAGTTGGGGATCGTCACGTCGGCATCGTTTGACGAAGGATGCTAGAAAGTATAGTAAGTTAAAGTAAGTTAAAAGTGTGCTCAACACTTTCAATGAAAACAGCGAAAAAGTGTTTAATTGTAAAATGAAATTATGTAAGGTCAAGTAGTTATGGTTAGAGTTTTCCACGGAACTAGTTAGTTAGAAGTTGTTCCGGTTTAAAGAAAATAGGATTTCCTATACTTACTTTCAACTATTTCTAAGATATTATGATTTTTGTAAAAATTTTGACACAGTTGTACAGTTATGGAATCAAGTATGTGATTTATTACAGTTAGTTAGTTAGTTCCATAAACTTATGCCTAAATGCTTGTATGTAAGACTCTAAAGGATAAAACTTTTCTAACATAAGAAAACAATAATTAGTAAAATAGCGTAGAAATTTTTATATATGTACCTACATGTAATTCAAAAAAATTGCTAAAGTAATACCATGGATCAAGTATGGGCAACCTTTGACATGTTGTGGGCCAAACTTTAGTGTGCAAATACGTTCGCGGGCCGCGTTTAAAAGTAGTGCATTTTAAAGTAGTGTTCATAATTTTAGCGATAGATATCAGACATGAAATAATACGACCAATGTATTATAATGCAATTTATTTAAAATAAGAAAATGAAATGAAAAAAATAGGTACACATTATAATTAAATCGGAAAGTTGGAATCATTACAAACTACGAAAGTTAAATAAGCGACAGCGAAAATCCATGAGAACCTTGAGCTTGAATTGGGGAAACTAATCCATCGATGTTTGGATGGAATCCAACTGATACAAAGACGTAAAGAATTTTCCAAATTATCGTCAGTCAGCCTTGTACGATGTATCGATTTATTGACTTTCATCATTGAAAAGAACTGTTCGCATTTATAAGTACTGCCAAACGCACAAATCAATCTTCTTGCGAATTTTCTAAGCTTCGGAAAATGGTCTTCTTCGAGATCTTCCTTGTAGAAATCGCACAACTCCACGTCTTCAAATTTAGATTTTAGGAGTAAGTTTTCTTGAAGTTCGATCAACTCCATTTGCAAGTGTATTGGAGCATTTTGTACATTACTTTTTGTTGGAGTAGCTAATGAAATTGAAAATTGTCTCCATGTTTTAAAATCGCTAAATCTGTTCGAAAATTGCTCCGTAACTTGTAACTTGAGTTCTTCAGCGTAATGAGCATAAGCAGTATTTTGATACGCAGAGAGCGTGGTGAATTGATAACTGTTACCAGACAGCAATTGTGCCTCCCACAAGCGGATTTTGTTTTGAAACGTTTTCAAACGGCTGTACAAATCATTTATTAGCTGCCTTGTTTTTAAAGTTTCAAATTTAAATCATTCAAATGGCCTCTAAGGTCGACCAGAAATGCTAGGTCACATATCCATTTTAGGTCACTCAATTCAGATAGTGGTTTATCTTTTATTTGCATAAAATCTGCTATCTCATTTCTAAGCTCGGTAAAACCGTTCAGCATTTTTCTTTGCTTAACCATCAGACTCACAATAATATGTACGTCGTCATATTCGGCTGATATTTCATTCAAAAACGCCTTGAACTGACGATGGTTAAGCCCTCGGGATCGAATAAAATTGATGGTTTTTGCTACTACATTCATAACATTCTGGAGTCGAATGGACTTAGAACACAAGTTCTGTTGGTGGATAATGCAACGAAGGACTATCAAATCATCTTTTTGCACATTTAATTCAGTTGCTTTTTCATACAAAATTCCGATGAAACCTTTACGTTAGCCGACATAGAAGGTGCACCATCTGTGATCACCAACTAATTTTGACCATGGCAAACCAAACTTGTGAATCCTTTTCAACTTCATTAAAAATGTCCTCTCCTGTAGTGGTTCCTTTTAGCGGCTGTAAAGCAAGCAATTCAGCTATCATTTCTATACGTCGGGCAACAGTTCGTCTTGACAAACTAATATTTCAAATTCATTTTTCTTTTCAGGACACAAACACTGTAACTTCTAACATACACTCCTGATAAATTCTCCTTCGGCAAATGTTTTAATGACTTGCCAATTTTGAACTAACTATAAAACTAGCTTTCACAACATTATGAAGTTGTGTTCTTTGTTTATGAACGCATTTGCTGCTGTTTTTCCAAAATTGCGGTAAGCTTCTGGATTTTGTCTTGTCTTATTTGTCCCTGTCAGTGAGTGCAGCCATAGGAATGCTTAGTTGAGTAATGGCCTCTTTATATGAATTCTTTCATCACTGAAATTGGATTCATTACACAGCAAACAAATAGGCTTACCATTGTGCAAGATAAAAAAGATTCTTCCAGTCCATTTTTCTTGAAACTGACGACCTGGGCATCTACTTTTCGTTTCTTTTCACCAGACATCATTTTCGTTTACTTTTCGTTCGATAAACTTAATAACAAAATATAATTAGTAAGCACACAAAGTCACAAAGCAAATTGACGGCACTAGCAGTTCGCTAGGATATCGCTTGTCGAAGTTATCACCTCGGTAGCTCAAATAGAACTGAACTAAAGTTCGGGCCATCCACCCGCTTATATAGGCAAAATGAAGGAATGATCTAGAATCGTCTAGTGTAGAACATTTGAGAAGCTATAATCTTTTGTTGCGCCGCCAGTGAGGCGGCAAACATCAAAGGCTTTGATGTTTGCCGCCTCACTCTTTGATGATCGCCGCCACTCGGCTTGCTCGCTCACTTGATTCCGCAGGAGCAAGCGACAAACCCCATATCACTCGATCTTCCTCATTTGGAGTGAGTATGAGTAAGTAGTGTAATATTTTTTTTTTAATTGGGTTTTCAAAATGTCTCGCGGGCCGGATCAGATCTTACAGCGTGCCGGTTGTTGCCCACATATGCCATAGATGGTAATACGCAAATAAAGTACTTTTGGACGATAAATACATATTGAAATGCATTTTTGTTTTACCGGAGATACTGTAAACTTCGAGGATTGAGGCACAGATAATTGTGTAGTCTAGTTATAGTCGTCATAAAATTTATGTAATATATAAAGTGCTACGTTAAAAATAACAAACTTTTCGACACTTTCTGTCAGCCGGAAGTGTCAGAAACTTGGAAATATTTTAGGAAGAAAATAAGTACAAAAAACAATTGCAAACTTCAAACTCTTAAAGCTGAAAGCTTTTGTTAATTCCGAAAACTTCTAACTAGCTACTTCTGTGAGAAAGCTGCATAATAATTTATTGCACCTTGTTGGGCTAATCTCCAAATGTAACTTCAGGTGACCCCAATTAGTAAAAATTCCAATGCAAATTCTATATACGTACGCTTCTAAATGATGTAAAAACTTAAAGAAAAAAAAAAAAGTTGTTTTGAATGTCGTAATGTCAAACGATTAGCACACACTTTTTGCAATTAAGATTTTACCGACCTGAAATATTCTTACGTATCGCACATAACTAGATATTAAAAGATAGGATTTTTTCTTAATTCTTGACCTAAAACAGTATTTGATAAACATGTTTGTGTTTATAATTAAGTAAATTAGCTAATTAAATTTTATGTTAAGTTAATAAGTATTTGATAACTTTTAACTTAATTTAAATTAAAAGAAAAACAAAACACAATGCATTTCCAATAATGTCAACAACAGATGTTAATTACCGTAAACAATAAACATTGAACTTCTATATGCCGTCTTCGTTCGTAAACATTTTATCGATCAAGTATTAAATTATCTTATCAATAATAATAATAAAAACCTAAAAGAAAACAGGATTGATTTCCGTGATATAATGTCTAATTACATTTTCTTTCTTTTCTTTATATAGCCCAGAAAAAAAAGTAATCCATTGGGAATAGGTCTGGCGATCTCGGAGCCAGATTTTTTTTCAATAATTTGGAAAAGGAAAAGAAAGAGTTTTGGAGCAAAAAACATTGGAAATGTGGTCTACATTGCAATTATTCTGTTTCATTTCAAAACGAAACAAGTTGTGCAGCCAAAATAATTCCCATTTTGGGAATTTTTTGTTCGAATTTAGAATATAATTGCAACTGTAAAATTGACAATTTAGCAAAAATCTTTACAAAAACAATGAATTTCAAATCCCAACTCTCATACACAATATTATTAATGTTATTGTTGTTATCCAACCCTGATAGTTAAATTACTTACGAAGTTTCCTAGATTCTACACTCCACGCCCACAAACTTAAAAACGTTAAGATATAAAAAAGACTCAATCGCTTCATTATGACAGTACACTCACCGACTGTAGATTTTAGAATGTGCAAGAGCAACTATAAATCCGCATGTACGAAAACGCTAATTTATTTGGTAACACACGTATTAAAAACTTGCCCACCTTCAAACAAGAAAAAAAAGTGATTTTATTTAAAAAAAAAATTTAAAAGTGAACTTGTGTAAAATCAGACATAAATCTAAGGATATTCTTATCTCAGGTAAGTACGTGAGTCCGCTTAATTAATAACAATAACGTTTTATTAGTAATTCCACCTTTTGCAATATAAATTCATTGTCGAGAATGTGTATACGTCTAAATTAAATTTCAAAATTCCCGCGCTTTCTGAACGTTCAAAGGGGAGTTAAGCTAGGCTTAAAAAGACGTGTGAAACAGAATGGCCAAACCTTGATGGTAAATTACTGGATATTGGTTCGTACCGCAAAATACATATCGAACTATAATACTACCAACTTATACAAATTTCCCCAAGTAACTGCAAACCGTTTAGCAAAGATACAAACAAATTCCTAACCCCAAAATTTGGTGAACGTATTAAAATGAAATTTCTTATAAGTATCATAAAATTTAGATTAGAATGTTATAATAATAATACGTTTATTTTTAGGTAGATTTGACGAGGAATACCTTCTACAAGGACGAATTCTGCGGACATCGGAGTGGTCAGGGATGGTCGGGTGTCTGATAGGGGCCCTAGTACATCGTAGGTACTTCAGATCACGGAGGATGGCTCGATCAGGACAAGAACATAACTCGGGAAAATCGTGGTTGAAAAAAAATACCCGAAAAGTTGTAGGTAATTTGGATAATATTTATGTGATGAACTTTGTTTAACCAATAACAATTATTTTTAGGTTGTAATTTGGAATAAAATTGGATTTTTCAAAATAGCCGTTAAATTTTACGAAACAAATTGAGACACGTCTGCCTCTGACTCTGGTTGGCTAGTGAATGGTTTCGAACTGAAAAATTTTTAACCGATTTGAAAGCGATTGTCTTCGACATGGGGTCCAACTGTAGCAGAATGTCCGTTAATTTAACCGAAATGAGGGGAATATACATTGTTTTATGCATGAGAATGCCCGTGTGACCGAATGGACTGTCGAATGTTTAAACGAAATGAAAATAAATAATAATTGCAAAATTCTGGAATCACCTGACAATTAAAATATAATAAAGGTAGGTGTCTTTAGATCATGAGAAAAATACATTTAAAATTTTTAAACACTTATTACTATGTAAACTTAACAATCTTAAAATTCCTTACTGTACACAAAAAGTAGGTAACTATATTTATACCTAGAATTGTCACAGAACCCAATTTCCAGCAATTTCCCATGTCTTTCTGTTGACATATCAAAGCAATAGGACCGCCAATGCATATACAAATATTATTAGACTAAATTTAAATGAAATTAATACACTGTAAAAAAATAAGAATGTTCATTTGAATTGAACTTGGATCCAAATTTGATCTGTCAATATCTATTGTAGAAATATACTATTCAAATTCTAATATTCATTTTCGATATGTAGGTATATCACTGCTGATCATCTTACTTCCTAAAGGGAAAATTCTGAAGGAAAATGCCTTGAAGGACCTGCCAAATGCAGAGATTTCCTACATCACCTGGACATCGTCTGGCTGTTCGCTGCTACATATTATATCCTTTTTTCTATTATATCTAATTAGTTTTAAAATATAACTAAGTAAAATAGTAACTTTACATTTAAATAGTATCGAGTATATATATTCCATAACAATACATACTCCTAGCTAAAAGCTATTAAAAAAAAAAAATATTTTTATTCAAAAAAACCTGATACTGACATGCCAAATACTAATTTTATTTAGAGTTAATATAAATTCTTAATAAAAACTTCATGAAAAACGTATAAATTCGTAACATTTTCATATTTCATGCGATAGCGTATAACGATCTTCAATTATTCTCAAAGTTGTTCCAGTGACCCATGCGCCAGCTGTAACCAATTGTGTGCAATGAAAACGTCTAATAATTAGTTTTTAAAAATGTTATTCTTAGGTCTATACAAATAAAATAAATATATGCATACTAATTGAGGTAGTGTATTATTAGTGCATGATTTTATTTTATTCTTATATATACATTGTAATGTATTAGAAAGTTTGTAGAAACAACAGATAGTCTCATAACTATATAAACAATTCATCCAACGAGAATTTATCAAATACTCCTTTAAAGAATGACAGAAAGATCTTAGAAATAACATCCTCCAACAATGGTTGAATTTCAGGGACAATTCGAGCCTGTTATCATCCAAGAGCTTGTGAACACGCTCCGTCAATTCTGGATTACCGGGGAAGAGGTCGTGGAAGTAGAAATTGAAATGGGCGAAACTCAATATCTTGAAATCGATCGTTTGCAAATCCAAATACTCCTTGCCATTCTTCTGGATCTTAACGCCGCGCATAACAGATGAGGTTTTTACATCAGCTGCGAAAGAATCTTCATAATTAACTGTGATACATAACGAGATGCTACTTACGCATTTGCGCTTCGGCGTCTCCTTCGGCTTCTATAGGAAACTGCAAGAGTTCCCCACTCATCTTGTAGTGACATTTTATTTCGGCGTATTTCAGATTCACGTTCACTGCGATCGTGTTGTTCTCTAGATCTACGTTCACGTGATCTATGTCGTAGTTATAAGAGTTGTATAATCTGAGGTTCGAGAAGTTAGCTGACCCGAAAGAGCCCGTAAACGAGGATCCGTCCAGAACGTAAGGGTCCAAGGGAGGAATTTTGAGCTCCCTCACGCCTTTCGGCAGGTATTTCCTAAAACTCAAGATGGCTTTCCTCATGCAAGAGTTCAGTTGGGGATCGTCACGTCGGCATCGTTTGACGAAGGATGCTAGAAAGTATAGTAAGTTAAAGTAAGTTAAAAGTGTGCTCAACACTTTCAATGAAAACAGCGAAAAAGTGTTTAATTGTAAAATGAAATTATATAAGGTCAAGTAGTTATGGATAGAGTTTTCCACGGAACTAGTTAGTTAGAAGTTGTTCCGGTTTAAAGAAAATAGGATTTCCTATACTTACTTTCAACTATTTCTAAGATATTATGATTTTTGTAAAAATTTTGACGCAGTTGTTGTACAGTTATGGAATCAAGTATGTGATTTATTACAGTTAGTTAGTTAGTTCCATAAACTTATGCCTAAATGCTTGTATGTAAGACTCTAAAGGATAAAACTTTTCTAACATAAGAAACAGTAATTAGTGAAAATAGCGTAGAATTTTTTATATATGTACCGATATGTAATTAAAAAAAATTGCTAAAGTAATACCATGGATGGTAATACGCAAATAAAGTATTTTTGGACGATAAATACATATTAAAATGCATTTTTGTTTTACCGGAGATACTGTAAACTTCGAGGATTGAGGCACAGATGATCAGATAGTTATATAGTCTAGTTATAGTCGTCATAACATTTATATAAAATATAAAGTGCTACGTTAAAAATAACAAACTTTTCGACACTTTCTGTCAGCCTAAAGTGTCAGAAACTTGAAAATATTTTAGGAAGAAAATAAGTACAAAAACAATTGCAAACTTCAAACTCTTAAAGCTGAAAGCTTTCGTTAATCCCGAAAACTTCTAAACTAACTAGCCACTTCTGTGAAAAAGCTGTATAATAATTTATTGCATCTTGTTGGGCTAATCTCCAAATGTAACTTCAGATGACCCCAATTAGTAAAAATTCCGATACAAATTCTATATACGTACGCTTCTAAATAATGTAAAAATTTACAGAAAAACAAGTTGTTTTGAAAAAGTCGTAAATGTCAGAAACGATACAACCTTTTCGCCATTAAGATTTTACCGCCCTGAAATATTCTTACGTATCGCACATAACTAAACATTAAAAAATAGGATTTTTTGATTAACATGTTTGTGTTAATAATTAAGTAAATTATGTAATTAAATTTTATGTTAAGTTAATAAGTATTTGATAACTTTTAATTTAATTTAAATAAAAGAAAAAACAAAACAGAGTGCATTTCCAATAATATCAACAACAGATGTTAATTACCGTAAACAATAAACATTGAACTTCTATATGTTGTCTTCCGTTCGGTAAACATTTTATCGAGCAAGTATTAAATTATCTTATCAACAATAATAATAAAAATATAAAAGAAAACAGGATTGATTTCCGTGATATATTGTCTAATTCCATTTTCTTTCTTTTCTTTATGTAGCCCAAAAAAAAAAAAAAAGAAATCCATTGGGGATAGGTCTGGCGATCTCGGAGGCCATATTTTTTTTTTTCAAATAACTTGGAAAAGGAAAAGAAAGAGTTTTGGGGCAAAAACATTGGAAATGTGATCTATATTGCAATTATTTTGTTTCATTTCAAAACGAAACAAGTTGTGCAGCAAAAATAATTCCCATTTTGAAGTTTTCATTTTCATTTGTAAGAAAAAAGATTTTCAAAAATGGAAATTAACCAATTGTAAGGTTCTTACTGCAAATCAACAGAGGCTTAAAATAGTATATTTCAAACCAAGGGAGGAAAGTGCTCTACAGCAGGCCGCGAGTAAATATTATATAATTGTAATTGCTCAAGGCCTGCAATAGCACTTTCCTCACGTGGTTTGAATACTATGTTTTCCCAGCCAGTCCAATTTTAATTAAATGTCTAAAAATAATAAAAACATACCTGTGAGTGACATAATAGATAGTAGGCTTAATCTGTCAAATATTTTTTGAGAACTGTCAAGTTAGCGTCGTTTTAAAAGTGTTTAATAATAATTTAATTGAAATTTAATACCTAATAATTTAACAATTATCTCATAAATGGGCTCAGACTGGGTCGAATGTATTAATGTCATCTATCATGTTAGCATTTTTCAAGATATGGTAGGGTCGAGAAAGTAAAGTTTGCCGTGGATTTACAGCTTTACCGTCTTTGGGATTAATATTTAAAAAAAATAATTTAAGAAGTATTACACACTAATAAAATAAATAAATGCATAATAGTGTATACAATTATCGCCACTGATATGCAGCAAAGCAAAATTTGCGGTTTACCTAATTTTTTGTTCGAATTTAGAATATAATTGCAACTGTAAAATTGACAATTTAGCAAAAATCTTTACAAAAACAATGAATTTCAAATCCCAACTCTCATGATTTTCCGTTGAGTGATGCAGTGATGTTTGCGGATGATACTTCTTTCATTATATCCAGCAGCAATGTAAGTCAAGCTAGAACCACCCTAAATAACACCTTAACTACATTAGTGAATATTTCAAAACAAATGACTTGCATTTAAATACTAGTAAAACTGTATTCATGGAATTTAAAATAAAATGCTCTTGACCGTGAGTATTCTCATTATATGAAGGGTGGACAAGAAAAAGTATAGCACAGGTAGACTCTGTAAAATTTTGGGTATTACGTTGGATACACGTTGTGATTGGAGGGGCCACATCGATGAGTTGTGTAAGAGGTTAGGCAGCGTCCGTTTTTTTGTTAACGAAACTAGAGGCCAAGTTGGTCTCAAGGTTTTACGTATGTGCTATTTTGCTCATTTCCAGTCTATGGTTACATATGGGTTGATAGTTTGGGGCGCTTCGGGTGGTATTGAGCGTGTATTTAAGTTACAAAAGCGCGCAATTCGCGTACTGGCAGATGTCTCGTCTAGAACAAGTTGCCGACAATTATTTAAAGATCTGCAAATATAAACGTTGCCCGGAATATACATACTGCATCTACTTTTGTTTGCAAGAGAAATTATAAATTGTATTCCCAGATTGACACAGCATCACTCTTATAATACTAGGAATTCGAATGTGATGGAGATCCCACTATATAGGTTAACTTTTACTCAACGACGTCATTATTACTTAGCAATCAAAGCCTTTAATAAATTGCCCAATAGCTTCAAGCAGTTACCACTGCAGTTATTTAAAAACAGACTAAAAAAGATGCTGCTTGATAAGAGTTACTATTCATTGAATGAATACATGAAATGATATAAATTCTTAGGATAACTTTATTGTACTTATAGATTTTAAATTCGATATTATTTATTTTACTGTTTTTTGTAACCTTTTTATATTGTAACTACAGGACGTCTCCTATGTTGCAGATGTAGTCTAAAGGATCAAATAAAATTATTATTATTATTATTATTATACACAATATTATTAATGTTATTGTTATTATCCAACCCTGATTTGAGTTAAATTACTTACGAAGTTTCCTAGATTCCACACTCCACGCCCACAAACTTAAAAACGTTAAGATATAAAAAAGACTCAATCGCTTCATTATGTCAGTACACTCGCCGACTGTAGATTTTAGAATGTCCAAGAGCAACTATAAATCCGCATATACGAAAACGCTAATTTATTTGGTTAAACACACGCATTAAAAACTTGCCCACCTTCAAGCAAGAAAATTGATAATGATAAATCATTGATTTTTATTTCACTCTTTTTTATTACGAAGATTTTTGTACATCCTCAACAACAGTTTCAATTTTTCGTAACTTAAACATGATCTTCTAGTTTTATTATAGTGATAATTGAAGTAAATATTTGAATATTAGACGAAGTAAAAATAATAAACGAACCGCCTTTTTAAGTCTTAGCTTACAAGAAGAAATACCAGTTTACCTTGTCCTGGCAATCTTTGATGAATGTATTACATTAACAATTTAAACTCGTACATACGAACTAGGTGGTATTAGAATTCAAAATCTAAATTGGAAGTTAAATAAAATATTTTGAT
The DNA here is from genome assembly GCA_004143645.1 of Protaetia brevitarsis. NCBI lineage: Eukaryota > Metazoa > Arthropoda > Insecta > Coleoptera > Scarabaeidae > Protaetia > Protaetia brevitarsis. The sequence continues at coordinate 14,048 of RXPK01000342.1, forward strand.
TATTAACTATTATTAGGTTGTGTTAGTGTTACATGAAAATTTAGACGACTTAAGATAGAAGATATATATATAAAATTAAGTAAACGCTTTTATGTTTTTAAGAGTTATTGCACTGTTTATTTAATTTTTCTTTATCTACAGAATGATGTAATAATTACTTAAAGAAATTATCAGAATATACCAAGATAGCAGAGGATATTTTTAGAATATTCTTTAAATATGTTTTTAGGTATTTATATATTTCAATTATTGTAAGAATATTCTACAAATATTTAGAATATTTATACATACATACAATTATTTCTGGAATAATTGCAAAAAATAATCTAAAAATATTAATTTTTAAATATTCAGTAATATTTTGTCTAATACAGATGTTCTAGGATTATTCTAAAGTAAAGCCTTAAAGCTTATCTGAAAATTAATATTGGTCAAAAATTAAGCCATTTAATTCGTACGTAAGATGCAAAATAAAGTATATTTCATCTAACTATAATGTATGTATCAGTATTATATAGTGTCACATTAGAATTTATTATTGTGATTTTTAATAAAGGATTGCCCCTCAGATATTTCCATTTTTAAATAAATCGCTTGATTATAAATCCTCAATATGTATCTTTCCCTGGTTCAAAACCTTTTTCATTGTATCTGCCATTACACACTTTCTCAAAATTGCTCTAAAAATAATTGCTTAATTTCCTCAATTACAGTATACCAAATTTTCGCCTCCCCTTTTAAAGAATTCTTTGCAATATCCATAACTTTGACGTGATTGAAATCATTGTTCATATAAATCTCAATATATTTACTGATATTTTGTAAATACTTTACTTTACTCCCTAACTCGTATAACTTATCCATACACTCTTCTTCTAGCGTCTCAGTGAGATCAACCAATTTCTATAACATCAGTTCTCTCATTAGCACCCTCTGTAACCAAATTCCTTTCGTTGTTCTACTATCTCATTTCTAATCAATCCTTGTGTTTCCGCTTTCAATCCTATCTTGCATATACATCTTAACAAAATCCTTAAAAGTCATGTCCTCGTCAGTTCTTTCTGGTATTTCTTCATAATCCTTCTGCTGGTACCTTCATTGCTGGCTTCGACTTTTTTCTAATATCCATTCATTTGTAATTACTTATAAGGAGTAATGAAAAATGCTTAATAAAATTGCCAAATAATGTGGCCCCACGTTGTGCCAATAAATTACATTGTGATTTTTTTTATAAAGGATTGCTCGGCTAATATTTTTTCTTAATAACAAATATAAACCTTTATTATCTAATCTGCCCTTTCTTACAGATACCTATCCTTCTATGTTCGATAATATTCAAAGATACAATCTCCCTTCACTAGATGGCAAAGAGCTATACATATAGCTTCTTATCAAGCAATGAGTAGTTGTATTTATATTATTTTACCAGGAGTAACTAGGTAGCCGAGGAGGTTGCACGTGATGTGTCTTATAAATCAATAACTTGTATGAGATTTTTACTTCGTTTAATACTGAATTTATAGTTTAATTTTAATCATTTAAGTATATTGCCAACTTCTATTAATAAAGACAATGTACATATCGATAACATACAGAATTTATTATATAATAATATATCAAAAACATTTAAGGAGCACAAAGTCTCTTACTCAAGGCAAGTACACTTATTTTCAATATTTAAATTAAATATCATCTACTATCTAGCATATTTTAGATTATTAAATTTCAATTTGAACTATCATTTTTTAAGTATTATAGATAACCTCAATGTTATGAAATGCTAAATAGTTATCTACATAGAAATTTAAATAACAATAATAAAAAATACGTCAGGCATCAGGTGATTTACAGCCCAATGTATTTCAGAATAGAATTTCCTGGCAGCAACAAACCAAACATGTTGCAGGAAAAGGATCCACATCAAAATATATACAACACCAGTATCAGGGCATAGTAATGTGCTTTCAAGCATGCAAAATAGATCGTGATACTCAGAACGATAGCAAAGACATGTATAATTCGACAAGAGAAAAGGTTAGTTAGTTTAGCAAATATCTTCCAATAATGAAACATCTTGACGTTTCTTCTGTATCATTTCAGCTCAATAGTAAATATAATCATTGACAAAGAAGATCGTCTTCGATTACAGAAATATAATTTAAAAAAAGTGAAATAACCGTTTTGAGAATTTTTTTTTTTATCAACAAATCCCTATCTCCATAAACCCCAGTCATTTATTTAATACGAGCTACATTGAGTCTCCACCTGTTTGAAGTAGTTTCAATACCAAAGAAGCTACATTAAAATCATACAGTTACCGTACGATGAACGTATATTCCTAATTATCACGGCTACGATGCAATTAATTAACATCCAATATATACTTTATTATTATTATTATTTACAAGCAGGTATGTACTCAAAATAATAATCACATTTATTGTTAATGATATTCATTATATATAACAAAACATTACATACTTTAGGATTTTGCAATTTTTATGTAGAAATTTATCTTAATAAGTTTAACTTTTATTGCATACTATAAAGATAATCTTAATTGGTCAAAATTACACCTGGAACTTAAAAATAATAAAGAAAATAATAAAAATAAATAAAGTATCAGGTATAAAAAATGTAAAAGATATTTTATGACACCCAGCATAAATTATTGGACACTTAATGATTTATTGGCATTTTAGTTCCTTAAAGCTATTAACCTAACAACTCGGGAATATTTTGCAACAAGAATGGACCAATATCCCAGCCGCCCTCTCAACAAAATTAATCGCAACGATACAGCAAGTTGTGAAAGCAGTGATCAACGTTAAGGGTGGATATTTTGATAAACAATTTTTTTTTAAATTCTTTTTGATATCATAGATTAACAGCAGTCAACATTCAATTAATTTTAAAACAGATACGCAAGCAACCATATTTATTATAATAATTCTGTGGATTGGTGCAAAAAGGGCCAGTGTCATGTTTTTTGTGGTTTTGAGTTCTATGTTACAAATTTGTAAAAATCTTTTCCAGTTAATTATCTCAAAACCTTTTTATTTTGATTATTGGTCCTTCTTGCACCAAGGCACAGATTTTACGTAATATCTAAGTTTACCTTATAGACAAAAATGTTTTTTTTTTCTTTTAACTTTTTAACAAAACTAAAATAATTTAATTTGTATTTGTTATATCGAAATTGTCAGTATTATTTATATGTGTTCATTATTGTTGTTTCATATCCTGTTATAACATTGTAGATTACTTCTTGAAGAACTCATAAACTAAATGACGAAATATTGAGGTAATAAAAATAGTTCTATTAAATAGACCGAATTATCTACAACTTTTATACTCTCGACGTCTGCTTGGTTGCCTAGTACATCAGAAAACTGTATGTTTCTTGTTATTAATTAGTTGCTGACGGCAGTTAGTTGCTACAAATTAGCAGATTGCTTCCTAGCGCTGGTATGATACTAAATTTCACATATTCTTGCAGATTCCTAAATGTAGATGGCAGTATGCACGTATAGTACAGCAAGTTGCCATTGGAGGGCGCTTAAATAACATTTATATTTTGATTACTTTTATTGCGTTAATTTTGTTTAGAACAGCACTCCTAATGTGAAACGAAGAAATCTATTTTAGTTTATTACAGAAAAGTTAACAGTCATTTCTCCTATGGCGGTAGCAACACATTTAATGGATATTTATGGAATATTTTATTGGCAAATTTCTTAAATATGCTGGCAATGGTATCTTCTAAAATCGGTTTGATTTCATTCGCCACATTTTTCCAGTTCTCATTCAGAAACGAATTCATAGCTTCGCCTAAAATGCGTAAATGATTTGTTTTTCTATTAACCTTCTATCTAGAGCTTTTTTACCTAATTCCTTATCACCGTTGAATAGATTTTCCAATCTGATACTAGCGTGTCCTATATTGAAGTCAACATAAAAGTCTTTGACGTTTATATAGGTTTCTCCATCTTTTATAACGCGTTGATTTTCTAAGTTGATGGTTACATCAATGTTTGCTGAAAAAGTAATATAGGTACTTACAAAAGAAATAAACTCTATAATAAATTTAGATACTATAGTTGCCAGTGCTATTTCCTGATCCTGATATAGGCATCATCAATATGCGTCCTTCCATATTGTATTTGCAAAATAACTCCAAGTGAGGAAGCCATAGTTTTATTCGCACCTTATCCTTATCTAAATCAATCCTAAATTCAAATAAAACATTTTTATTTTACATGCCAGGAATAAGTATTTCAATTAATTTACTTGATACTTTTCAATTCAAAATCGGACGGCCCGTAAACTGTAATTCCTGAATAAGTCGATTTGACACTCACAGGACCCGCACCTTGATCTATAGTCACTTCCGGTATACTCAGAGGTTCGCAGCTCGGTATATCAAACTCTGGTATACCCTTCGATAACAACGGTCGTAATTTTTCGATCGAATCTTTGATGCAATCATTCAATTTACTGTCGTTTCTGTGACACACTTTCAAGAAAGCCGCTGCAATGGTTGGTAATATATATATAACGTAAAAATTTTATCGCTACTTACGTAATTCTTGTTCCGATGTGCTGGGAGAATATAAAGTACTTATAAGAAGTATATAAATCAAGCCGCATTTCGACATGATTGTATTGCAAAGTTCTTGTGGGGCTTCTACGACATTAGAGGATGGAGTGCTTGTGATTTTATTAATAAGGAACGCATAATTGCAACAATAGATAAAATTGCGATGTTAGCATTTGTTTATTTATTTGTTTTGTATGTGTGTCAGTAAGTTTATATATACGCCTAGTTAAATTCTAAGAATACTGCTCGATGGACTAGCGATGTTAAAACAAACTTACACAATTTTATATAGATTAAATTTATTTTTGTTTATAATATTCTCAAAGAATTCGTATACCTATTTGTGACTGCGAATATTTGTCGCCAATAACCTGTAGTATGTACTCTGCTAGTTAATTTTTATTCATTTATTTAATCACTTTGGTTTTAATCAAGAGCAATAGGAGGAACAGATTTCAATGTGGAATGACCTACCTAAAGAAACTTGTGTTTAAGAAATAACCATACACATAGGAATATAGAAAAAATAGAATGAGGGAGGCATTTATATTCATTTGGTATAATTGTTGAAAAACTACCCCAAAATTTTCAAAAAAAGGATAGAAATATATTTAACAGAACGAGGGTACATTTTTGAACATCTGCTATAAATTTTGATTATTAAAAATAATTACTAAGTGTAAATACTTTTAATTAAGGATGTATTTTGTTGTAGTTTAATGTCAATGTAAACATTAAGTCTTAGTTTCATAGTTTATGAATAAAATATATATTCTTTATGTAATTAAGTAAATATATAATAAAATAAATAAGCAAATAAATAAACAATCACTGACATGTAAGAAAGACAAAATATTCATGCAAAATTATTTGTTAACGGATTTGACGTATAACTATTAAGTCGGTGAAATAATTGGCATTAGTTTTATTATCTGATACTAACACATATTTACTAATTCAATTCAATTATATAACGTTTATATACTAAGCCGACATAAAAATGAATGAAAAATATCTTAGATTTATTTAAAATCATTAATTATTTACAAAATTCCGCAAGAGGTATCATAAATGTTAAGTATAATTAAAAGGGTTTTGTGTAAGGGTTGATTTAACATAACCAAGATATAGGGTGCTATTTAAAAAAATTAACTGGTCAGGATTATAGCGGACACCTGTATATAACTATATTGCATTTAGATTTACTGTTGTATGTGTGTATGGTATTTAAAATATATATCTTAAATTTCTTAAACAAATATATATACAAACTACGCCGCCTTGACCGAAAGCTTGCTGAAAAGCCATTTTTTACAAAAGCATAAATAACAATAAATAGACACATAATAGCTTATATAAAGTGATGTTATTTTTCTTCGTAGAATTTAAAAATAGAATAATATATTGGGTGTTCTATTTAAAATAATGGAGTAAGTATGCGTTTTCCTACTTTTAAAATACCCTGTATAGTTCAAAATATTTTTAGGCTATGCAGGATTGAATTTTGCAAAACTTTTGTATAAAAGATTTTTCCCTAAAATGAAAAATGGAGCTGTAATGAAAGACCCAGTCTTCAGTGTGACAGCCTGTACATCAACAACTGAAAGTTTCTTTTTATACAATTTTTGACTTTATAGAGGTTTGGCCATTTGTGCATCACAATGACTATCAATTATAAATATTCATGATACTTAATAAACAAATTGATGAATTAATTAACAAATTACTTAATTAATTAACAAATTAATTAATCAGTTAAAAAATTTCCAAGTTTTGTCATTTTAGCTTCTATGTGTTCCACAGAGCAAATTCATAGAAATTTTTTTTTTTTGTCTGAAGAAAAATATCGGGACTGAAAGGATTAAATTTACAAAGTTCGCTTGTAGATATGTATAGATAATTCGTGAAAATGTATTACTATGTAGCGTTGGTTTGATTAAATTTTGCATTTATGGATAGCATGTGAACAACGGTAGCCATTTTGTTTAAAATTTCAGTTTCTGTGTCTGGTAATTGTGCGGTTTTTTAAAAGATGCAAAACGGACGAAAATGATGGAACTGTAAAAAACATTATAGGCAGTGGGCTGGAAAAATAGAAAATGCATGAAAAAACGCATAATGATTACCTTAAATTATGCTACATAAGTAAGGATTTAATCGAAAACCACTACTGTGAAATATAATAATATAGTAATAAAATAACATAATGAATATTACTCTCAACTGCAACAGAATGAAAGGTATTGTCAATACGAACGATATAAGCATAACACCATATAAAGACAGCCATTATAATCGCCCTTAAGCAAAGTACTTATGGCCAATTGTCTTTGTTGAATATACAATTTGTAAATTTTTAGAAAATTTAGAAAGTGGCCTATACGTGGCTTCAAATTTTATTGTACAACATAACGTAGTTGAATATCTTCCATCTACTATACACATTAGCCCAAATTGTCTTTTAACAACTTCGTCTATAGTTTCTAATACCATCACGAATTTAATGTAAAAGTTAGTTAGTTCTACAAGTTTCACATTGTGCTATAGTTGAACAGTAACAATGAAGTGCTCTGTTTATTGTTCATTGGTGCTAATAGTGTTGTTGAAAAATGCAGATTGTAGAAAACTGAAAATACGTAAGGATCTTAAATTTATTCCTTTTCTTATTGTACCTCGTCATTTCTAAATATCTTGTGAGTATATTACATATACCTACCTCGATAATATACTATCTCGATAATATACCTACGGTATATTATCGACCTAAAGAATTCATAGTTTTCGGTGGAAAGCAATATAATTTTAGTTTTTCAAAAAAAGTTTTTTTCTCGAAAACAGCTCTAGATTTTTATTCAATTTCCTTATAGAAAAATTTACTATCAAGAATCATGAAAATTATTTCCGTTTTTATGTTGAAGAAAGAAAGAATCTTGATTTAACCTTTATAACATGTGTTAATTGGAAAGATTAATTTTAAATTAATAAAAACCCGTATTAGCCAGTTCGTGTGCACAGCGAAAAATGAATCTATTCTTTCCAAAAATCACTGGAAACGTTTTTAGTTCACTCTTCCCAGCGTTCCGAAAGAAATCATTAAAAAAATGCATTACCCCATTCACGCTGCGCCCGTTTTTTGTATTGAAAAAAGTAATGTAATTGCTTAAATAATTGTTCGCCCTCATTCTTCATAGTAATGCAAAAAAATGATAATTTAATTAAAAAGAAGCTTTGGTATACCCTAAATTAATTATTAAAAAAAAATCAGGCCCTCCCTCCTGTGGATGTTGCTATTAATTTCATATTGTCTGTGTGTTTCCTATCCGGTGCTACAATAATTGGAATTGTGAGTTCGTGGCTGTAGCGGATGAATAATTAAAACAATACTCGAGTTGTGTTGAAGTATATAATAACGTTTCGTTTTCAAAAATTTCAAAATTCAAAATTACAAAACTTAAACTTCATATTCTAGAAAAAAATAATGTAATTAGTTTTATTTAATTAAAAATAAATGTTCTCTAAATTACTAAAGTTTTATATGTAATATTTTTCTTTAAATTTATGTGACATGTTTTGAATGATGGTAAAATGCAAGTGGCATTAATTACTAATTTTTAAAAAAGTTGTGGTGCACCACAACGAAACGTCATCATATCCTCAGTACAACTTGAGTATTGTTTTAATTATTCATCCACTACAATCACGAACTCACAATTCCAATTAATTTCGTAATTGCAATTAATAAATATATTTGACTCTCACTTAAAATCATTCTCCCCTCAGTGGTAGTTTTCCCCTCCTATCTTCTATGTAATTTCATAATTAATGATAAAATGAACTCCCTCCTATTGGAAAAAAAATATTGATTGCAGTAGAATTCCTCTTAACCTTTTATGTGATTGAACTTTTTATGAAATGGATACCTTTTAAATTCAATGCGTGATACAAAGAAAGAATGTCAAATACATACGTATATACTTACGTCTAAAATAGTTTATACACCAGTGTTGGGCGAGTTAGGGGAAGTGAATAAATTTCTACAGCGATTAGACATATTCGTGTGTTGTCCGCTCTCAGTAAATCACTAGTTAACACTGCTCCCCACTCATGACGCGAATAAACACGAGTGTATGTAGTCGCTGTAGAAATTTATTCACTTTTGCTATCTTGCCCAACACTGTTATACACGTACAGTTCTAATTAATCGGCGAGGGGTACAGTCTTAAGATGACGAATTGTACTGCATATCATGTTCAGTGTTCTTAAAAAATAATGTTAACACAAAAAAGGACCATCATTTTCCTGATATTACAAAAAATATTTAATTAAATAAAAAATTAGAGTTACACCAATCAGAGAAAAGGGAAATGTTAGAGGGGACAAGATCCGAAACACTGACGTCATCAGCATACGTTATCAGAAAATTGTCCTCAAATAACACGCCCAGTGAGAAGAAGAAAAAACATTGGAGCCAAAACGGAACCTTGCGGAATTAATTAATTAATATTAACTATCACATACTGTTTGTCGTCCCTCAAAAAGAAAAGATGAAATGCAATCATAAACCACTCCTCTAAAGCCGTGATGAATTTTGATGATCAAATGATCATCAAAATTCATCCCCATCCCTTGGTCCTTGCGAATCAACCTCAATGTCGAGAGGGGGGAGGGGAGCAACTACTGTGTAATGATGTTGACTGTATTTAATCTTACATTGAGCTGATAAAGTTTTAATATTTTTTTTAATATCTGAAATATCACAATAACAAAAACCCATGAAGACCAAGCCGTGAGTAGGAAGCTAGTTATATATTATCCTTAATGAAATAATTTATTAAGGTTAAATAAACAAAATGTTAAGCTAGAAGTATGTTTTATTAATGTTAAATGTTTTCGTTTCTTACAATTAACTGAAATTTGAAACATAAAATAAAAATATAGGTGGTTTTCAAGTCAAAGCTTTACTTTTTTCCATAACGAATAAATATGCTAGTTGAACCACTATTTGTTTTAAATAGGTACATTTCTTTTGGCGTAGAAAAAAAATAAAATAAAATATACCAAGTTTGCAGAATTTTGTTTTAAATGAAATTAATTTTGTTTTTTCACTGAAACTATGGCATTCTTTAACTAATTGCACATACAATGGAACTTCAAATGTAACTTACTGCCAAAACATCTAAGAAATTACTTTCAATAACTTCTTGTTTACACTATACATATTTGGTATAAAAATTCATTTAGAACAGCATCAGATAATAAAAGCTGGTGCTTCAGGTGACCTAAATTTCTTTTCCTTCTTCCTAAAAAATATATATATATATTTTACATTTCGATCTTGAATTTTATTTCATCAGAAGAAGACATATTCATCTTCTATTTATCATGCAAATAATTTCTTCCCCCAGCAAGCTATATCAAGATATGCAAACGAAACGATCCCCATTTAGATCAATGCATCTCGGATAGCCTAAACAAAATGAAACCCTACCTCGGAATTGGCATTCCAGAAATGAGACTCCACCCTTTCGACCCGCTAACCATAGCCCGAACCCGGTTACAAAACGCAGAACTTAGAAGCGGAATTCATGGACAGCGAATTCCACGACACGCAAAACTTCATCCTCAAAGATTTCCATTTGGACTTGGAACAGAACACACTGTCCATGAACATCAGCTACGACAATTTAGTGACAACGGGGAAATATAGGCTGAGCGGAAGAATATTGACATTTCCATTGAATGGAAATGGGACATTTCTCACGAATTACAGTAAGTCTATAATATATACAGATTTCTCACGGTAGCCGTTCGTTAGAAGTTTCCGTGATTAGAAGAAACTTAGAATTCTGAATTTTTTGACTTCATGGTTAATGAAGATGCTCTCATTTTAAAATATTTACAAGGTCGCACAACTTCCAGTTATATGAGAGAGAATCTTGCCTAACCCTGTAGTACAAAAATTCTAAATTCTAAGATTCTTCTAACCACGGAAATTACGACTCTACTGACTAGTAAATGATATGTATTTTATCCGTACATCGCTTACCGAATTTACTTAATTGTAGCACGCATCGATATCTTCTACAAACTTACGGGAAAGAAAATTCTGAAACATGGAAAAGAGTACGTGGACTTTGAAAGTATCGATTATCACGTAAAGATTGGAGATTTCAAGACCCAAATGAACAACCTGTTTCAAGATAATCCAGAACTGACTAGGAATATGAATCGCATATTTAACGAGAACAGTCAAAGCTTGGTTGCCGACTACGAAGAGATAGCCAGGGGTATATTGGGGGAATATATGCTGGGAGAATTGCGCAGAGTGTTTAGGGCCTTTCCTCTGGACGAATTGTTGCCGCCAAATTAGTTTTCTCTTTATTTTCGGTCGCCTGTTTTATTGGCGACGTTTGCTTTATTATATTTATTCGGTGTTTAAATTATACACTAAAAACTGTTAGCAATTCCTGTTGAAAATTCTAACAACACACAGGGCGAAGTTACCAAAAAATAGGAAATTTAACACACTAGGTATATTTTCTAATTTTTGATAATTTTACCGTATACGTTACTGGAATTTTAAACAGGAATTGCAAACATCTTTCAGTGTGTATAAATAAATTGAAAACTTGATGTATTAAATAGCTCCATTACAAATCAAAAAGAATTTTATTGTGAGACTGTACAAGCCCTTAAATCCTGCCGGAAGCACGGCAAAAAAGTTTTTCTATTCGCACATATAATAAGCACTTTGTATGACTGTTTTGCCGGAGTGTCACAAAGTTGCACTTTTCTTTTCCACTTTGTGGCACTATTTATGGTGGCATTTTATATGAGGTTGGTGGTATGATTCGTGGTTTGACCTTTCCCATTTGACATTTTTGTATGGGCTTTTGCATGAAATGGCAAGAATTGTGTCACAAGCATGGAACGTTAAAATTCCATGCAAGGCCAAGAAATCCCATATTTTCGTGATTTAAACTTGTTCACATGAAATAATGGGTTAAAATTGGTCAAAAGAACAAGATTATCACACAAATGATAAAGTTTTTATTAAATAAATGCCGACGGAATGCAATAGTAAATAATTGAGCAATAAATTATTCATTATATTAATGAAACCAAAATCATTGAAAACGAAATGGTAGCTGATTGGCTCAATGAAATATGTTATTGTTGTAACGAACACCAGTTTTGTTTTAACAACTTTTTTTGTTTTACTGAATGGCCGCGAATAATGAATTTTATATGTGAACTCCAATAAAAGAATGACTTACTGAGTTTTTATTATTAATTACTTGTTGATATGCTAATCGCAAGTGTTTGACTTACTGTATGTTATTCCTAATCCTAATAAATTTTAATTATTATTATAAAAAAAACTTCTAATTAAGATAGCGTACTTAGTTCATTGATGCAATAATCGCAATTCGCTGTTCAGTAAGGGTTGCATTTTAATATAATTAGATTGCAGTAAGTAATATTAAAAGATTGATTATCAAAGCATTGCTGATTACAAAAAAAAAAAACATGAAAAGAAAAGAATATGCCTAAACGATTAACCGTAAGAATGCCACCATGGCAGGGGCTCATGGTCCATTGACAATGGACCATTGTGGATGAATCACCATATAAGAGAAACAGGAATAGAAATGTGAGTTCCTGCCTACCAAGTGTCTTAAGCATTAAACCCCATAAACAAATTCACTTTCATTAATATCGTGTCTCAAGTATTATTTCAGATTTCCTTCTAATAGATCACGACTTTAGATGCACGTTCTCTAGGGTTCACACGCCAAACTCTCATTCAGTCAGCGACCGCGGTGTCCGTAATTCAGTCACTGCCGTACACCTTTCATTAAGGTAATGCTATCTGTTCGTACTTGCAATAAATTGCAAACCAATGAACTAACGAAGAAGGCATCATTTAATACTTTATTATTGCGTTCATATCGCAACTAATTTTTTGAAAATTATTCATAAAAATAGCAATATATACTCGTTCATACTCATACATATTAAAAAAAATAGTTATTAAACCTATGAAAATATAGTTACCATAACAAATATTATCCATGGACTAATGTACAGTAATTTATTATGATAATGAAAACTAATTTATATTACTAATGAATCTTGTTATTACTTAATCAAATATTATAAATAATATTTATTATAACAATGACACGTTTCGTCCTGTCGATGAATATTCACTCAATGAATGTAGATTATTTCATATCAGGTCCAGTATTTTTCTCAGCGTGGTACAGCAATATTCCAGCAGTTATACGGGGAATAGGGGCCTAGATAAAAAAAACGATAACAATTTTGATTTTAATGACAATTTTTTCTTAGCCGATGGTGTAAATTATGTTTTTCCTTTCTTGAGATAACGGTTTTTTTTTAATGCAAAATTTTAAAATATTTGTGTGGTGCTGTTTAAATGTATATTAAATGTATTAATTATTGATTTCTGAAGAAGACAATAAAAAATTCGTCGAAACGTAGAAAAACAATGATTCAATTTGTTAAAATTTTCATTAAATTGTGTCAAAAAAAGCCGCTATCTCAAGAAAGAAAAAACACAATTTTAATTTTTTCCAATATATAGGAAACATTTAAGAAAACAAACAAACAAAAAATATTTACGTTTAGAAAAGCTAGTATTATACAAATTATGTATTATCAGCATATATAATAAGTAATTTTAAAATAATAATTTTAAAATTACATGCCATTACATGTTACCGATTTATAAAATAACCATTTCACATACAGCTATTTATACTTTTCATTACCCTTTTACAGAAGACTACAAACCAGTTTTGTGGATAATTTGATTTACTTCATGCATTTTCAGTGCTTAGAATATCAAAACAAGTTGCTTTAACGAAAACTAGTGAACCTACTACTATTTAAGGCGCCATTTCCAGAAAATCACGACTAGAAACTTGATTTTTTTTTATAATCAAAACCTCTATAAATTTTATTCGCAATTATTGTACTTGCTGTCTTGCGCGCAGGTACGTCCTCGATTATTTATCGATGTTTTTGTGATTTACATATTAAATATTTATTTTGTGGCCTTCACTTTTACAATCGTCGCCTACTAAGATTACAAATATGATCGTAACAATGAAAACTATAATAACACGAAAAGTAATAGAGATAGACATAGGATATGCTTAATAAAAATCGAAGCACTTGTTAATAGGAATTCAATGATGTAAAGATGTACAGAGTGTTCGATTTAAAAAATGTAAGATATACCCCTTTGAAGTTGACTGAGTTCGCGCTTTCGTGATATAATATACGCCCAGTATATTAAAAATGCAACTATAAACCCACATGTAGGTATAAGCAGCCCCGCACTAAGATATTTCAAAATTTGATTGACTTACTCTAAGCGATAATTAAATTACAATCACTTTTCTCAAACAGTGCAATTGACATAATTTTTAGCAAATCAAAGATATCTTGGAAATCAATGAGTTTAGCGCTTATCTTATTTTTTAAAATTCCATTGCGGTTTTAAAAATGTAATAATATTGGTGTAGTAATGCATTTAAAAAAAAGAATGTTGAAGGCTGCACCGAGGTTATGAAACATCCTGTACAAATTCTGATAATTTTGCGTTATAGAAAAATCATAATCCTAAAATTTATAAAAACTTTTTTTCTTATCTGTCACTATTTACGAGTTATAGAGGAATTCCCTGTTCTGAAAAATAACACGTTCCATATGAAAAAAACAAAGTTTTTTTTTTTATTTTAGAAATATCCATATTGGACATAGGTTTCTGAACGCTCTATATAAGGTATTGCAGTTACTGCTATCGCAGTCAATACCTATGACCGTGTACTTGCATCCACATCAGTAGAATATCTTACGGTTATTTGCACCGGTTATACTTAAGTTTAACTTAAGACTTAAGTAGATCTTAAGCTACGATTTCGTTTTTCACCGCTGTTTAAGGACCAGTTAAGTGTTATTCAAAATAAGCCGAAGATTTGCCCGGCTGAAGGTCCAGTTAACCTCACTTTTAGTTTCAAACGACAAGTATTGCGGCAAGTGAAAGAAGACTTTTATTTGTTGTATTACGGTGTTTTCGAGGTGTTTTATTTATTGTTGTGGGGACATTTATTTTTGTACATGTTTGAAACAAAATGGCACGTAATATCTTAATAAATAACATAATGTTTGAAGATGATGATGAATTGGACGAGTTAAATATAATTTTTTGTAGTATACCTAGACAAGTAAATGGGCAGAATATTTTCATAAGTTTGACGAACTTACATTTTTCCGGCGATTTAGGGTAACCAAATGTACAGCATTATTTATACTAAACCTGATTGAAGCTGAAATTGAATATCCTTGATGTGTGAGTAGGTATAAAAAATAATTTTAAGTTTACTATGTAATCTAAGACGAAATAACCATTCCTATGACCACGAATGCATACAGTTTGTTATGTTTTATCTAATTAAACAACAAATTTTCAGCAATAATAGTGTTGCTTTTATGAATCAGCTGTTAATATTCCTGAGACTGTGTGCAACAGGGTCTCACCTTTCATGTATTGGAGATTTTGGCGGTACCCATTTGTCTACAGTCACGAGGCAGACTAACTAGGAGAGTTGCTAGGACTGTGGCTCGTCTAACAACGCAACACAAAACCATACAAAATACAACAATAATGGAAACTCGAAAACTCGTATCAAGAATTAAAAATCAACATGCTCCTTCTTTCTGTGTGTTTCCGTCAAAAACAGTTCGTTACCTTTGTTACAAGTCACTTTCACACTGCCTGACACTGTTGCCATCCGCTTTCAAAACTTAGCTAAGCTTTATTCCTAGTTTTGACGGTACAAAACATATTCACCTTGAGCTGAGCCTCTTAACTAAGTTTGTTATTAGGGAAAACTGGTGCAAATAACTGTTAATGTCTAATAGCCTATGAGATATTTAATTTTATTGGAAAGAGTGCAAACGTCAAAATTGTGACAAATTTGCAAATATCTCAAAAACGATTAGCTTTAGGAATAGGAAACATTGATACAAAATCATCACAAATGATATGCGCAATATACTGGTCCCATAAAAATTGTACCATTCTATTTAAAATAAGAAGGTTGATATCGACACCCTGTATACCAAAAGTGCTATAAGGCTGAAAATATTTTCCTTAAATAGATCATAGTTGGCCAGGACTACTCTGCAAGTTTCAAACTCAAATTCCTACCAGAAATTCGAGAAATGACCCAGTTTGATGGCACACCCTGTATAAACACAAGTGATAGTACTAAGAAAATTACTAAAACCGAAATTGGTTTTATAGATTTCCGAATCAAAACTGATTGTCATATTTATTATTTATTATTTACGTTTTCTAGGTAAATCTTAATGAATAAGTTAATTAAAAAAAAAAAACCTGCATTTTTACAATTATTTTCACAAATAACAAGCGCTTTACGCTTAGCAAATGAGAGAACGTAAACGGCAAAAAAATATTTCCGGATTTTTTTCTGTTTTGAATACCCCAATGAGTTCACATCACTGCTCATAAACAGATTAGACTTTCTTCGGAAAAATGTACACACTCACAAAAAACTGATCTCCTAAATTTGCATTTACTTATACTCGCCTCCTAAACTTCCAGCCCAGTGAGTGCCGATGTTGGCTGAAAATTGGCGCGAGACAATGTTTACTTTACACTTTAGCGGCGTGTCTAACTGCTGTACCGATAATCAAAGTCGCTAAGCTTATTACATAATATGCAATACTTAGAGGTATATGCATAAGTATTACGCATTCTAGCGCAAGACAGAAATTGTTTCTGCCGAGAGGAGAAATGCTTTACCTACCTAGTCTTTGCTTACTTTCTCTTCTATACAGCGAAGTCTAACAGACCGCTTGGTGTATCTTCGTGTAGGTGCCGAAATTCACTTTCTTTCAATCACTTCTGATATCGACTGATAGGAGGCAAAGCAGTAGGCGCCGAAGATAAAGTTAGGCTTCTCGGATCATCTCGAATTGTGCCGAAAATACTTAAGAAGATTTTCGTTGGAATTGGCCGAAGACAATGTGCGGCGTTTGCTTCTGGTTTCGTATTGGTTTGATTTGTGTGTTTTTCGAAGGATTCTGGAGCTATAATGTAACGGACGGGCCTTTATTGAAGGCAAAACGTAAGTAATACTAAAGTACATTCTTTTTTATAGATTTTGGGTTGGAAGGAAATAATGTCTGTGTAGTTGAGTTACGGAAGTAACTGGAATAACTGCATTCTTTATTTGTTTTTTTTCTTTCTCATTCTGAGTGAAACAGCTTTATAATACCGAAAAGTGTTTGAATTGATTTCAATGCATCGTAGCGAAAATCTTAACTCCAATCAATTTTGCTTAAAAAGTTGAATTCTAAATAACTATTCTTGTATTGTCCTTAATTTGGTCTAATGACAAGTCAAGTTAAAATTAAATATTTTTTTTGCAATTGTTGACGTACTACCAGAAAAGAAACAACGGAAAAAATATTCATAATCTTACCTATTTGATAACTTAATGCTTTAACTACTATTTTTATCTCTTACACACACCCCAATCACGTTTCCAAAGCACATTAATAGAACACAAAAAAAATGTAATTTAAAAATTTAATTTTCTACATTTAAATAAATTTATACATATAGTTTGAGAAACTCAGAAAATTTTGTTTCACTTCCAATAAACTCTACAACGATTTTCGTTTAGAAAGAAAGATTAATATTTTTTAACAATATCTAAGAATGGATTCATGCATCAAAAATATCTATTGTTACATATTAAGCAATTTTTATTGTTAATTAATCATAAGTATTTACAATTATTAAATCTTGATTTTTATAAATTATAATTTGATGTACCAGAAAGATTTGCAACATTTTGACAAGATGTAAACGAAGGTGATAATTTAAATATTTTTTTGTCAGTCAAATTAATTGTATTTTAAAGGGTCTAGCCACTAGAAAGCGTTTTTGAAAAAAGTTATACATGCAGGTCATGAGAAGATTATAGACAGGTTTTTGAAATGATTAGAAAGTGTGCCTCAAGCAGAATTTTCTTTAAATTTTTGTTTCTAGAAAACTAATCTATATAAAAAAATGCAGCTACCGCCATCTGTCAGATATCGAGTACATCATACAGTCACCGGCATAAATATTGTTACATATTGGAAATTATATTCTAAGTATCCAATGAACGCTATATATGTAATGGTTAGATAAGAGTAAAAAAATGAAATTAAATGCACGAAAGAACAAGTTCTTTTACTCTTATCTAACCTTTACATATTGGAAATTTGTTTATTATTCAAATACATTATTTTTTTTTTTGGGAAATAGGTTGTGCATGTTTAGTAACTCTAAATTTATTTTGACACTCGTCACGTAACCACTAGTATGGCGGTAAATTTAAAAAAAAATATCACATAAATTTGTAAAAAGGGAGATTAGATGACATGATATCCAAAAAAGTTATTTGAAAAAGTTGCTTAGACAACTGTCATACTGAAGACGTACTTTTCAGTTTTCTCTCTGTTAAAACTGACAGAAGTGTTTGAGTGTCTACCAAATTTAAAAATATTACTGCTAAAAATGAAAATAAAAAAAAGGAAATATGTAATT
This sequence comes from Protaetia brevitarsis, assembly GCA_004143645.1. Classification (NCBI taxonomy): domain Eukaryota; kingdom Metazoa; phylum Arthropoda; class Insecta; order Coleoptera; family Scarabaeidae; genus Protaetia; species Protaetia brevitarsis. The sequence continues at coordinate 32,308 of RXPK01000342.1, forward strand.
CAATTACGTAAAATTGGCAAAATCTGGATTTTTTTTAAATATGTTTACAAAAATTTACATACAGCTACAGAACTGAATTCTAAGCAACTTTTCCAAATAACTTTTTTGGATATCATATCATTTAACCTCACTTTTTGCAGATTAATTGTATATTTTGAATTTACCGCCATACTAATGGTCACGTGACGTGTGTCAAAATAAATCTTGGGGTTCCTAACCATGCATAACCTATTGCCCCAAGAAAATTTTAATATATTTAATAATTAAAACATTTCAGATATGTTGCAATATTTATGTCAATCACTATATTTTTTTTGAAAAATTTCATTCGTAAATTAAAAAAAAAAATTGAAGTAGTTTTAGATATAAATTTATGTTTTTTTTGAAAGATAGTCACAAAATAATGACAAATTATTGTAATTATATCTGCTATAACTATTTTAAGGTTAATTAAAAAATAATGGGTGCAACGTACTACAAAACAGAAAAAAATTAAAATCCAATCATGGCAGTTATTATATCTGCTATACATTTTTCTACTGTTGCAGAGAAACAACATCATCTTTATCCGTGGACGATTAATAAAAGAATCTTTCATCTTTATCTGTAGTCGATAAATAAAAATATCTATCATCTTTATCTGTTAGTCATAAATAAATCTATCTAGTTAGTTATCCATGATCAGTGATTCTTTTAAGAAATTATTAATTGTTTTCAAAAAGAAAGGTAAAAATAGGTATTTTCAGATAGTAAGTTGTTGACAATAGTTTGAGTGTAGCAACTTGTGTATTTTTTTATTAAAGTTATTTAATAATCAGTGCTTAAGTAAAAAGGCGAGATTAATGTATTTTCTCAACGCTAATTCTTGATTAATCTTTCGGAAGCCTTCCTTGTTGTGTCTACATATTGGGGAAAATCTATTCGGTGTATGTGGGTATATAATTGTGAACAAAATATTTTTAATTCGAGCTTCGTAATCATCGGTAAATGAGGAATATGCACTTTTTCAGAAAAAAAACTATCTTTAACTGTGATTAACACAGTTACAGTTAATATCATCTATAGTTGAAATTATTTACAGTTAAAATTATCTATAAATAATTTTGCAATATTTATCTGTAAATAATTTTATGTTTGAATAAATTATCTAGATTTTTAGAATTTTATTCAAATAATGCCTAACTCTGTACTATGGTCTATTTATATTTATTACTTAAAATGAAAAAAAAAATACGGAAAAAACACACAAAGAGGAAATATGCGCTTTATAACTGCTGCAAGTGTGATTAATGAACAACAGATGGAACACAACAAAAGATCGTGTTATAAACAGTAGTATGGTGATTAAAATTATTAGTAATAATATAAGTTAATGTTTTGTTATTTAAGTATATTTATGCCCTAAAGGTAACTGTCACCAAATTACAAATGTCTGCCACTATGTCTGAAATAACGCCCACATGTTTGATTAAAAATAAAGGCTGCAAGATGCTAAAACCAACATATTGCAATAGAAACCTTCAATATTCGAATATATATATATAAAATTATTTGTATCACTAGTAATGACGTATCACATTTCAAATTAACAGAAAATTGTTACAGTGGTGCGATGTAATAGATATTGTAAAATCTAAACGTGTTGCCAATTCAAACATACATTACGTTTATAATTTACAACATATCCGTTACCAATTATTCCTGGAAATTGATACTTACTTAGATAATAGTTTGAAATTCTCAGTTCTCTTCATAACTGCGATACTTCTATTGCTAGATTAGTAATAAAAAGCACGATTCTACACAGTATTTCATGAACACTACTTACAATTAGTGTAATATTGGAGCCAGAAATAGACGTTAGTTCCTGTTCATCAAACCACAGAAATAACAAAAATTTGAAACGTGGGACTTAGTCTCTTGCGTCTTCGATCTTTAACATTCTTTACTCTCTTACATATGTTTGAAATAAGTTGTACCTTCCGCAAAGAATTATTCGAAAATCACTGCTTATATTTACGAACAATTTCAGCTGATTGGTTAGTAACATGCCAAAGGGATGATCCTAACTTAGGCCAATGCTTAAATAATGTCCTCGCTAATGTTTTTCCACAACTGGCAATAGGTAAGAATATCTTATGTTTATATATTGAATTACTAATTTTAATAAGTATTAATTTTTCCTGCCTATAGGAATTCCTGAAATCAACGTTGAAAAATTCGAACCCTTACATCTAAATCGCATGTCAATCAGCAAAGACGCTGGGCCAGTTACGTTAAGCGGAAGTTTCATCAACATAACAGTAATAGGTCCATCGAACTCCACACCCACTTACACAAGGTGAAATCCCTAATTGGTATTTTACATGTCACAACGTGGATAATTTTAGGATCAATATCAAAGAGGGAAGAATGGAATTCGGGATACATTTTCCCCGTTTGGATATAAGAAGCAAATACGACCTTAAAGGCAAGATCCTGATACTACCTTTGGTGGGTAGCGGGGATTGTAGAATGACCTTGCTGGGGGTAGACACTAAAGTCTCTACGAATATAAGTTTCATTGAGAAGGAAGGTAAAGAGGTATTGCACATGGACAGCATGATCACGAGGTATACTATGGGAGGCATTAAAATTCACCTTTCGAATTTGTTCAATGGAAATAAATTATTAGGTAGGTTAAATGGTCTGTCTTATATAGTGTGTTTCAAAGAATCGGTTCGACAGATATTTAGGGAATTTTATTTTGAAACCTGTATAGTAGTCAAAAACAAACTGTGTTTTATTTAAAGAAAATATTGTCATCGTTCACTCTATCGATATATAGCGTGATTATTTAGACCAGTGAATCATTTGCTTGTACTAACAAGGGAAGATGCCTAGCCCGGAAATTCAAAAAAAAAATGGGGAATTTGGGAATATATCGAGCATATATAAATGTGCTATACTCATTTTTTTTTGTGCCGGCATTCACTTTGAAGGGGTGAAACACCGCATCGAAAATGGTCGGATTTTCAATTTTCTCCATACAACTCCAATAAAAAGAAAGATAGAAGGTAGGTGTAAGTGCAATAGTTGCAGTATATATCAAGGTCTTTCAAAATACGTGACTAGCATATATACAGGGTGTTTCGTTAAACCTTGCGCTTATATTGCAGATGTTGTTGTAACAATATAAAGAAAAGTTTCAGATATACTTTGTGTGACTTTTAATTCTGTTTAAAACTATATAGCGTGTTCCTAAAGTAAATACTTCCATATTCTTGGTTATATGTAACAGATCTTCCATATATTATATTCTTATATATATGTATATGTAACATTGCAATAAACTGTATATCTTTGCGGTATTAGATTTATTAGGTAAAACATTGTTTAGTTTGATAATAATATTCGAAGTTTTTATCGAATGGTGTAAACATGTTTTTTATAAAAAGGCAATAATTAAACAATTCACCCCCTCAAAGTGAATGTCGCTATAAAAAAAAAATGTTTTAAAAAAAAAGTTGGAATTTTTTTTGAATTTTCGCGTTCGGAATCTTCCCTTGTAAGGTTCCTCACCCCGGAAATAATTTTTTTAATATTTGTGGTTTTGTTGAACTTTTTATGTTTGCACTTCTTCAAATAAAATCAAATATTCTATACATACAAGACAAAGAAAAAATTGGTTCTCGGACATATTTGTCAAATTAATTGCAAATAATGAGTTCAGCAAGAAACAGCCTTCTTCAGGGTTACCCTGATGACGGCAGTAAACGAACTGCTGAAACATCGGATCATCAAAATTCTACAAACGATGGAAATAGCCCAAACAACAACTCCAGTTGTGCATTAGCGGACTTAAATCCTAGCATGACATCTAGACAAATTGCTCGCGAATGTGATATTAGTACAACAACTGTTTTAAACCTTTTCTATAAGAATAAATATCGGTCGCACAGTATTAACACATTCCAAGAACTTTTACTCGACGGTTATTACCGCAATTTTATGAATTAATGATTAATAAATATCCCGAAAATGAATATTTTTTTTAATACTGTACTATTTATCGACGAATAGATACTTCATTTACTATTATTAGGTTTTTTAGAATCAATGTTTGTTATTTTATTCGATTATTGACTTTTAAAACTGCTGCTCATTTTTTTTTTCTTTGGATTTATGAGCTCAGTCATTGTAATTTATAGTTTACATTATCTGATTTGAAGTGTTTCCTATTTCCAGTCGCCCAGAATGCCATCCATAGCTCGAATCTTTTCACCTTGTAGATATACCAGGTGTTCCACCTAACTTTTCTCGTACGGCAAGAGAATTTTTGTAAAGAAGATTTATAAATAGCTGTATTGGATATTCTTAAGAATCTATATCACATAACTTTTAACGACCTATATCTTAACGTTTTTAAAATATTTTTTTTATTGTTTTATATTTCTCCATATCATGATACTATGCACTGTATTTTTTTTTCAATGTCGCCCTATGTATATTCATATATGTTTACGTATATATTCTTTTTCTGCAGGCGGACAGTGAACACATTTTTGAACGAGCATGGCTTGGAGATAGTTCAGGAATTGGAAGAGACAGTTGGAGAAAGTTTGTCAGAGATTTTCCTGGATATAACAAACAATTTATTCACAAAAATACCTACAGAATTGTGGTTGCCTGATAAGAGTGCCAAGAACTTTTAGATTCTTATAGTTTTTTGTTTATATTTTTGAAATTAGTATTAAGGTTGATATATAATTGTTGTGCAAAAAGTGTGAAGTAAAACAAATATCTTGGCTGTTGTATTTTATATTAAACTTAAAAGACTTATTTTTTCTCCATTCTTTCTTAGATGCTTTTGGAAGTAATTATAGTGTTTCCTAGGTACTAAATCCAATAAATTATCGCAAAGATTGCCATGTTGTCAGATGGAAAATCATCGACACGTAAAAATTTTTCGTTTATTTTAATCGAAAATGAATCTAAATGACATTTTAATACTAGTTTACAACGGTTAATCAAACTGCATGGTCAGCTGGAAAAAAAATTAATCGTAGTCGAGTCACTGCTTATAAATGCAATAATGAATGACATCCATGATTTTCTATTATATTTATAATCTGTTTATAATACTTTATTTTAATCCATTTACAAAAATCAATACAAAAACAAACGATATTGATTTGAATTGATAAATAAATATAAACACTTTTATTTTATATTTGCTCATATGGACTTGTGTTATTTTTTCCGTTAATTTTTCTTAAATGTTAACCAAAAAAAAGAGAATTTACTTTACTAAAATTACTAGTTAATAACTACTAATAGCCAAATTTAAATTTTCCGCAATTATTCTTAGTAACTTGAACGTTGAAACATAAAATCACCCACCATTTTGTACTACATTAGTAGCTATTTTAATGTCTTTATGTTGAATTCGGTAAAAATTGTGACGGGAAATTTAAATTTGGCTATTAAGGTATTCATTTCATAAAAATTGTAAAAAAGGAAATGTAAAAGAAGGTTACAAATATAGTTGAAATCTTCTGAAATATTTCACAAACTAGAACTTGAAAACTTGACTTTTGGTTATGGTAAGGAACAGTATATGAGAAACGCTGATGTAGGATGCTACTCTTATACCGCATGACTCAAATGCCAGAACTTGATTGCTGGGCAAACAAACTCGATACCAAGCATGGATTGCGATACAGAGAAGAGATAGTGTCGTTTTGCTACAACTAACGAGGCGAGAAATTCACAAAACAAACTGTAGATTTTATAGTGTTTCAAAATATATTACATCTCAGTAGGTATTGAGTAACTAGTACTTGCATAATAAGCCACTTACCTTTTATGATAAAAAATTAAATTTCTAATGTCATTTTGACATCTGTCATTTCTTGAGCAGCAATATAATTTTTCCTGACAGTTTTTAACTAACAGCTACTGCACATACAACTCGTGAAAATTTAATGCTATTAAAATAATACTTTCCTAATCGAGTTAAATCGAGTTAAACTCCGTTAAATTTTTCTATTTTCGGATTGCTAAAAAATGAAGTATATAAGCCAAAAATTAATAACTTAAATGACATGATGAATACAATTACAAATAAATGTAATGAAATAATACGAAATGTATTGCAGAATATTTTTGGCAACATGAAACGTCGTATTGCATTATGCATTCAACAGAATGGTGACCATTTTGAACATTGTAAATTATAACTAAATAAAATTTCTACAAATAAGTTATTTATCTCAGTTATTTGATTAATATCCTATCATCTCTAAAGCCATTTTATAAATTAATAATCCAATTGTATTTGTTATTAATTTTATCACACATCGCTCGATATAATATATATCCCCATTTCAAGAACACGGAATATCATAGGAGAAATTCATGACCACCTAGATGTAATTCATTTTGAAACACTCTGTATAAACTACGTACCAAAAAAAAAATGCAATACCTCGAAGGAGATCACGAAAGTCGCTGATAATCATATCGCCCACATTTATATTAGAACTCATACTCGAAGAAGAAGCAGAAATTCTTCCCTGGCCTGCTCACTCTCTAGATTTAAATCCTATCGAGCATGTGTGGAATATGAAGGGTTGCCACATAAGACCACAAGCAGCAAACACCATCATCTACAGCAAGCTTGAGAGGAGATCCCATAAGATGTAAGATGCTATTGATCATCTCATTCAGAGCATGCTCGCAGAGTTAGACAGCGCACAAACAATCTGACACTTCATTGATATTTTTTTCTGATTGTTGGTATTTTTTTTTTAATTGTTATGATTTACTACCGAAAACTAGAAGTTATAATTTACTACTTGAAACTGGCCAAAATCTCAGCTTTGTGACTCAGCTCCTTCAAGATATCGCAATTTTTTTTGGCAAGTTTCGTAAAATGCTATATTCTAAACGTCTAAAGATTATAACAAAAGCGTCAAAAATTATTTACAACTTACTTTAGAACACATCAATACGATCCTTGAAATCCACAAGAGAGTCCTGAATTGTACGAAACAATCTCGATTCAATCTTGTATCAGAATATCACAGAGAATGAGTTTTCTATTACCTGAGCTCTCGAAAGATACCCAACAATCCCAAGAAACCAGAATTAAGGCCTAAAATGTGATAATTAGTACTAGAATTCAAACCAACTAATTTACTTACCTAAACGAGATCTAAAGTTTTTTAATTTAATTCTCTTCATTAAACCAGCCTCGTTCCAACTCATTATTGTAATCGTTAGAGTCCCTAACTAGAAATAAAGTAGTTTCAAGAAATAGACATAACTTTATAATTATGTTTAGAAGAATCACTTACGGTATTTAGTTATAAATAATTGTTATTTTGTTTATTAAACGACAATCATTTATGTTCATTCTTTCGTTCATGTCATAAATTGATTAATATATATTCTGTTAATTATTTGCCATATTATTTAATAATTACATAAATCAATGAAAGTAGTAAAAGGTTTATAACCATTTTAGCACAGGTGAATGTACAAAAGCCTACCCAACAGAAAAGAGAGATTCGTCTTGACAGCACAAAACATCCTGGAGAGAAACGAAAGCGTCTGACCTCAACGCATACCCTCGAATCGCATTACATTTTCTTAATTAAAAAAGAAAAATTAACATCACATTTTTCATTATTTTTACAATATCTATATAAAATACTGTTTAAAGAATCGACCAAGAATTATTTTAATAATTTAGTAGGTATTATTCCTGTATAAATTTAAAAATGTTCTACAAATAAATTCAGTCTAATGTTTTCACATATCCTAAATCAACTATATTTATAAATATTTTCTTCGCAGACCAAATGTTGTAGACAAAACTATATGCTGTAAAAATGTAGATAAAAATTCAAATTATAAAATTAAATATTTATGATATACAGGCTGTTTCTTAATCTCTGTGGCAAAGTAAAGGAGGATACTCCGCGCCAAATTTTAAGACAAAAATGTGGTATTTTTTTTTTCAAATGTGGCTTCGTTATCGAGATGCAGGGTGTTAATTATTTTTTTTTTTTAATTTTATTAATTAATGCCAAACGATATCGCAAATATATTTTTAAACATAGTAAGGGGTTGGAGCACTTTTTTTGGGTCAATTTTAAACTAGTTTATTGCCAGAGATCTGAGTAAAGAATACTTTAATTTTGCAAAAATCGGTAATACGGACCTGTTACATAATCAAAATTCTTATTGCATTTGATGTAAAAACTTCATTTCAAGATAATTACTCTTCTTGTATTTTTCTCGTATCTGTGACGGTTTTAGAGTAAAAGAAAACATTTTAATTGCCCATGTCGTACTAATTATTATGTAACAGGATACAACGCTTCAAACCTCTTTTGAGCTTCATCCGGTTTGATGACAAGGCGACAAGGAGTGAACGACGAAAGAAAGATAATTTGCTCCTTTTAGAGATATATAGGAAGAAATAAATAAATATAGACCAGAAAGTACGCAGATTGGAACAAAAAAAGGCATGGCAAGACAAGAGTGTTCTAAAATCCATATGTGAAAAATTGGTGATACCACAAGTAGCAAGACTAAAGACCACAGGCGGATTGCAAAAGAATATTGTGAAAAATATAACCACCTTTCAAAGTGGCTGTGGTGCGGTGGCTCCGACATCTAGCAACATCCAATCATCAGAACATACTACAGCTTCACAAAATACAAGGAGACGATGTTATATTTGTCCTACCAAAAAAAAATGGGATTCAAAAACAAGTAAGTGCCGTCAAAACGTGTGCAATGAGCACTTTTAGATTGTGTGACCATTGTTTATAAAAATATATATGACGTATATATTATATATATATACGTACTGCTGTGTACTGATTGAATTAATTGAAAATGCAAAACTGATTTTTACAATGAAAAAGAAAAGTAAAATCAGCTAGCTTAACGGATAATTTAAATTGAACAAAAGAACAATTAATCTCAATGTTACCCTCGCGAATTAAAACTTGAATCTAACCACAAAAAGTAAATTGTGAGTGAATGAAATCAGACTTTCTTAATTACCCGAAAAATTGAAAAGGTTTTACAATAAAAATAATAGAACAGATTTTTTTAACCCAAAGGTGCTAATTAACAATCAAATTTATTTTTCAAAATGGGTAAAATTACAACTTGTGCAGAAAAAAAAACCGTGAACTGAAGTTCTGGCCTAAAATAAAAACTGCACTTGATTCTAAATTAAAATAAGACAATGCCATTTCCTATGCAAAGTAAAAGATTTTGTTTGTTCAGGAAGATTTTCCAAAATCTTACAAATTCAATCCACATGGTTTAAAATTAAAATAAACTAAATGCAAGAACAAAGTTTCTACTCATCCAACCGAGGTGATTTATAATTAAAAATGAAACAACAAAATTGAATAACAGAAAATTAACTCTTTAAAATATGATGAGAAAAAGAAACTAAAATATCTTCCCGAACAAAAATAATAAATGATCTTATATCTATAATGTGCACACATCAATATATTAACAATTGTTACAAAATGAATTCCTTGATGGACTAAATAAAATCAAAACAGAAATGTTAAATTTACTAAATCAAAATGGATAACAAAATGGCAACAAAGATTGAAAAATACGTCTACTCACGTCAATAGTCGAACAAGGAACTCCCTGACAAAACTCTACAATTGTTTTTCTTACAAAAATCCCTCTCTCAAAAACGAACATCGCAGTCGTAAACAACTCAACCAATAGGCAAATAAATGAATGGAATTAATTTAAAAAAAAACTTAACAGTAAATTAAATAAATCATACAATAAACTCTTTAACTACATTTGTACAAACTAAACATAAAATTTGTGAAAAAATCTCGGTAGATTGAACAACAGCTCGGCAGAAAGTAAACAAATCAAAATATGCAACTCAAAATACACTTAGCGGTAACGCGGGTAGTCTAACCATAGCAGTACTTTTGTGTAATTTTGTACTTTTAATCAATAAAACATGTTCTCATTCTAAATAAAAATATATTTCTGGCCAATATTGTGGTAAACTCCTTGTTATACTAGGTGTGTCTGGAAAACACACGTTGCACTGTTGAGTAACATAAAAAGCTTGTCCGGACTAGGGTTAAGATACTCTTTACCCAGATCACCGCCAAAGAACTAATCAATATTTAGTAAAGTTAAAAATTGACCCAAAGTAAAGTACACTAACCCCTTATTATGTTTAACAAATATCATTAGAATATCGTTTGGCATTAGTTAATAAAATAACAAAAATTGAAAAAAAAAGCTGCACCCTGTATTTCGAAAATGAAGCGACATTCGAAAAAAAATAATACCAAGAGATTAGGAAAAACTCTGTGTATAAATAAGATAGGTTAGGTGTATCAAATTTTACTTACGTGTGGATGTAAAATCTGGACGAAAAATGATACTTTGAATGAATCATCGATTGATCTATGGAGATAAGAAATAAAAGTTTACTGTCTCTATTTGCTTTTAAAACTAAACTAGTTTTATCCTGAAGTATTTTAAGTATTCTTTTTCCCTTGGAATAAAAGCGTGACCACAAAAAAAAAGAAAAATAGAAATTCTAGTACAGAACCATAATGCGATTGTTATCTATGCTTGCATCCTAATAGAAATGGAGAGGATACAGTCTAAGTTAAAAAATTCGATTTTCTATATAATGTTTTTTTAATTGCAACTGGGAAGTTACAATCGTATTAAACTATTATATGTAGGAAAACAAATATATATAGCAGCGTGATATTAGCTGTTGCATATCGTTTTCAGATAATCTATTAGGAGCAGTTATAGCATAATTTCCCAACTAGTCGCAATGGCCAAAATACTGTTGCTATTCATCGTTCTTTTGTCCCTCCAGGTAATCTGAATAATCTACTGTAATCAGATACAACAGCTCTTTTTCGTGTTTAGTACGCTTACGGGGTGAAGGTAGTGATATCGAACTTCACACAGTGCGAAAAGCCGATGCAAGAACTACAATTTTCTTGCAAAATTGGAAACCAAGGGTTTCAGCTGTGTTCCATAGATTACAGTTCACCTGTGGAGAATGGCGATAATTTTAGGGTGAGTAGACGGTTTGATATTCGGTGCTGAGATAAACGATGTGCGGCTTATTTGTGAAACAACAATCCATTTATTTCATTCCTTCCTTCAAGTTTGAAGTTGTCTTCAGTATTCTTCGAGGAAGATTTTGGCATAAACTTTTCACCTTGAAAGAAGAGAAGGGCATGTGTAAAGCTCTGTTTATTTATACAAAACAAACAGTGGAAGAAGGACTGGAATCAGTAGGCGAGCCGAAACAATGTCCTATTAGAAACGTAAGTAATTTTATGAAAAGAAAAGAAATTTTAATTTTTATATAATTTAAAGTTTCTATTTCTCTATGGTGTGATACTTTTAAAATATAACTGTAATTTTAAAGCTCTAAAGACGGAACGATGGTATCCCCTAAACTGTAACGGAACGGGTTTTCTTGTCTGGAAACTTTTGGGGATGGCCAGCCCAAATTCAAATAAGACAAAGCCAAATTCCGTCTCACAGACAACCCCTCCTGCTCTTTTGACCGGCGAGCCACCGCTAAGAAACAAACTTTTTGTTCGGTAGCGAATGGTTTTAGTATTTTTTAGCTAAAGATGTTTCCCAACGGTGTTTTCCTCCGTCAGTCGAAGCAGGGCCGTTAGTTAGCTTAAAGATTGCTGATTTACCCACCTCGTCGGCTTTCTCTTACCGGTGATAACTTCCTCTCCAACCCCTTACTATGGGTACCAAATAAACTTCTTTCGAGTTTGGTATGGTGAAATAATAGAATGTTTACTTTCTACACTAATATATTGAATAAATTTTGTGACAATTAAGTTAAACTAACAATCTACAAATTTAATAAAATAACAAGCAGAAGACAAAACGAAACCCAACTTTTCATCTTTAGGTTTTAATTAATTCTTCTCGTAATCCAAATTATAGGGCACAAAATCTTACACAACACTCACAAAAATTTAAGCCAAGAACCTATTTCTTGGCTTTCTTGGGAATTTAAACGAATTTAACACAAAATCACGAAACACTTCTCGAGGAAAGCTTTTGCTTCCTGTTCTCGAATTTTTAGGCTTATTTTGATTGCAAAATTTTAAGAAGAGAAGTCTGATTTTTTTTAAGATTTAGAAACGCCCGAACGAAATGGAGACGCGTGCTTTTACTTTAGCTGAAACGAAATCCACGAACCAATTAATGGAAAACAGCTATGTTAAGGGTTTTTATAAACTTTGGTTGTGACGTCATTTCGCACCGACAACTAGTTACGCTTCTCTTTACAGGAGGGCGCAAGTATGACCGAAGACGTTATTTTTCTGATCTTCAAACGCCCTACTTGAGAGTAACGTGGGAACCGTTGATCAGCATTTGTAACATACAATAAACAATGAAGCAGATAATATACAAAGTAATACCATATTATCTTAATTACGCGACTCTTTAAACGAAAATAGACTATTATTTCCTGTGAAGTAGACGCTGCTTCAGCGAATGCCACTTTACTTATCATCTACGTCTTAATAAAATGAATTTAAATACTTTGTATTATAGAGGATCATCAACATTCTGTAAATAAGGTATAAATTTTGTTATAGGGAAGTATTCACGTTAAAGACTTGCCAATTGACTTAAGTGGACTACAAGGACTACCAGCGTTGAAAAGTAAGATGAGCTTGACTGCGAAATCTTACGAGAAAACCACCGGAAAACTTGGTATATGTGCTTATTTTGAATATTCGTTATTTAACCCAAAGTATTAATTATTTTAGCATATATATATATATAAGTATTTAATATTGTTCATTGTAAATAAATAAACAATTTACTAATGCGCATTGTGAGTTTTTTTATTGTGGGAACCGTCTAACACGGAGTCTCCGGAAACACCAGAGCTTCTTGGCTTTTTGTAATTAGTCTCCCATTTCTTTTACCCGATAAAATATACCAGTCATTCCAAGATCCTAGTACCCTGCATTAATCTGTTGGTTCATCGTAATCTTCTGGGTCTATTTTTGGCTTATCAAAAATTCTTCTTGCGTCCAGAACATGGTATTCACACAGAATGTGGTGTGTTTTCTACTATTTTGATGGTCTTCTAATAAAGGTCTTACTATTTTGCCTGGTTGTATTATTCCAGTCTTCTCTGTGTTTTTTTTTTGACGAATTTCCTTACCTGCTTTCGTGCTGGGTTTTTAAACATTCCATTAAATGAAGTAGATGATCCCTTTCTTGCTAGCTCATGGAGCTTTTCGTTTCCTTCGATTGCTGAATGTCCGGGCATCCACAGCAAAGTGACTTTATTACGGTCTGCCATGCTATTCAGTTCTCGAATAGATTACCAAACCAGTCTTGATTGTATCTTGTGATTCACTAATGCTCTCAGTATCGCCTGGTTGTCTGTCGCAATATAGATCCGCTTATTTCCATAAGCCTTCTGATTGATTTCAGTTGTCAGAGTGTGCCATCGAAGACTGGTCTTTGATTGCAGCACTATTTTTGATTTTAGGAAAAAAATCTTTTATGCTAAAGTTTAACAGAATTCAATGCTGCATGATTCAAAAATATTTTTGACTATACAAGGTGTTCCAAGAGTAGGAAAACGCATATTTACTCCGTTATTTTAAATGGAACACCCTATATATTATTCTATTTTTAAATTTTACGAAGAAAAATAACATTACTTTATATAAGCTACTATATGTCTATTTATAATAACAACCTTGCTTTTGCTGATCGCGTTTTGCAGCAAGCATGTATATCTTTAATTTGACTATCTCAAATGTTGTAATTTGCTTTGGCATTCGTCATAATTTCTTTTTTTTGTTTCTGAGCGCAAAGAGAAAAAAGGAAATTATGCTAAATATAGGAGCAAATTAGAAAATTCGAGATAGTCAAATTGAAGGTATACATGTATACTTCAAAACGCAATAAGCAAAATCAGTTTATTATCTCAATTTCGTAAAAAAACTACCGAATAAGTCGTACTATAAACTGCATTTATATACGCTTCTCCTATATTGCTTTCCTATTATTGCTAGCTGCTGTTAGAGAGTGATTCATTTCATAACTGAAAATTATTTAATTTTTTTAAAAACTGAGGAAATGAAAAATCTACCCCCCACCAATTTGAACGCGACCTTAATGGGGTCACTACATATCTTTATCCATATGGGAAAACGACCATTACGTATTGCTGTGGTCTAGCCCCGGTTTTCGCAAATTCAGACTTAGTCGTGTTTACTCCGATCAGCCTTTGTCAATGTTTCAGGAAGATTTTCACAGGTGTTATGTTTATTTTTTTATAAGATTTAATTAATGGATTGTTTGTTTGATTTATTTATTTAAGTCTTCAGTTGTTTTTAATTAAACTCATTTATTAAATTGTCCAGCGCTCGTTAGTTTGAATCATTGTTTATTCTTTTGGATGTTGGTGTATAGATTTTGTGCGCAGCTGTTGTTGTTACAAAAACGTCTGGTGAATTGTATGAGCCAGTTCCGAGATAGACGTTAGAGCGTAAGTACATGAACTTTGTAATTGTTTGCTGCCATTTTGTTTATTCTTATGATTTAGAGATTTGTTTCGTTTATTTTGATTTTATTTCGTCCATCAAGGAACTCGTCTAATAATAATTGTTATTATATTGTTGTGTACACATTTTAGATATAAGATCATTTATTATTTTTGTTCGGGAAGATATTTTAGTTTAAAGAGTAAATTTTTTCGTTTTTTAATTTTGCTGATTTGTATTTAACTATTAATCACTTCAGGTAGGGTGAATAGAAGCTTTGTGCTTGTTTTTAATTATTTTTTTTTTGTAAATTTACTTGATTTGTCCACGTTTAATTTACTTTGTTTTAATTTTGAAGCCACGTGGATTGATTTGATTATGAAAGGATTATCTTCTTAAACAAATTTATTTTTTGCTTTGATATAGTAATTAGCATTGTCCTATTGTAATTTAGAATCTCGAGCAGTTTTTGATTTCGACCAGAACCTCTTGTTCACGGTTTTTTTTCTGCAAAAATTTGTAATTAACATTTTTTTTTATATAATAAATTCTTGATTGTGAATTAACGTCATTCAAAATTTTCATTAGTACTTTCAGTACACACCAGTATGTCCCTTTTTCTCAGAAATGCCGTGTCTGATCTCATTGATTTTTTTTACACACGTTATCTTCCCAACAGTTTATGTGAAAGATTTCATGAAATTTCTAAATTTTTTTTTTGAGTTTTACAAACTCGATATTTTCATCGCTTGTGCTTTTTCACATACTTTTCTCGCAACCTGTTGAAAGTCAAAGTTCAAATATCGCGATATATTTATATATTTTTGTTTTTCTAAATGTAGAATTAGATAGAGAATATACTGAATTAAGCGTTCTTTAAAATTAACTTCTGCTCTTTAAACAAAAAAAAATCGAAAATTTTTGTAAAACTATAAAAAAAAAACGCCTTTAGAAATTTTATGAAATACTTCACATAAACTGTTGGGACATCCTTCACTTAAATCCATAGCTTTTCAAACACCAACATGACAAATATGATTATAACGTATTAATCTGACATATTTACCAGATCTAATCTAAACATCTAATAGGATAGGTGACAAACACTTGGCATTGACAACATCTTAACCAGATGACCTCCATATATGATGATATGAAAATATAGATTTTTTTTAATAACCGATTCTCTTAAATCAATCAAAAATAATCACGTCATTTAGTTAAATCAACGAATACTTTGTTAAAACAAAAACAAGATTTATTAAATGCACGGATAGTCCAGGTATTTACAAGAATAAAATGACAACAAAATTATGAAGAATTTTCGTATTTCTTGTAAGGTAAGTTCTTATTTAAAAAGTACAAAAGTTCATTTAAAATATTCCTGTAGCTTTCCACTATCATACAATTCCTTAACATCGGTACCACCGGCCACAAATTTCCCATTAATAAACACTCTCGGAACCTGTGACAGATCCAAATGTCATTATCGCCTCTGGAAAGTATAAAAAGAAAACTCACAGTTCGTGCTCCAGTCAGTTTCTCTAAAGCATCCTGTATATCACTGCAATCGGCTCTGTAATCCAGTTCGATGGCGGTATAGGTTTATTCATTTTATCGAACACCTAAATTCGAAATTCCAATACGCAGGTAGGTTATGTTTTCACAAATACTACTTACTCTTTTCGCTAATCTGGAAAAGGGGCAGTAAGACTTGGAGAATATGACGATGACATCCGTCTTGATGAAGTCCCTCACAAATTGATGCGCTTGCGCCGACATTACATACGTGATTTCAAGATGAGCCAGGAATGCCCATTTCTCGTATACTACATTTCTATGCGATTTAGACACATTTGAGATACTAGATGAGAGTACTTAGGTGTAAATTCTGATTAAACGGATAGATGATTGGTTTGAAAAAATGAAATTCTCTAGAACTGCAACTTATAAGTGGTAATTAAATCGATCGTATGTAGAATTAGAATCTTTAAAAATGATGGGGACAAGTTTTACACATATCTGCGACCCTGTGGTTTCAACCCTTAATCGGGGGTGAAAATCATATCATTCAAATAGGAAGCGGTGTTGAGTGATACGTCTTTGAAACGGACTTGTTATTAGCAATACCATGACACCTATGACAACTGATGAGGTGTTATACGTGTTGAGAAAAATCAAACCCGATTGTGCTTCTGGCCACGACTGTCTCCCTAATTTATTTATAAAAGACTGCGCTTTTTTGTTGACTGAACCATTAACCAGCATCTTCAATTTAAGTACTCGTAGTTGCATTTTTCCTGAGGCGTGGAAAGTAAGTCGAATTGTGCCGATTTTTAAACATGGTGACAAGAACAACATATCAAATTATCGACCTATTAGCATATTATCTATCTGTGCTGGCAAAGCCTCACAATTCGTCATCCCAACATAGTTTCATGACAGGAAGATCAACTGTAACAAACCTGGTTGAAGTCACCAAATTTATAAGCTGGTGCTTAAATAGTAAAGAACAAGTTGATGTAATTTATACCGATTTTGCAAAAGCATTTGACACCATCGACCATACTATCTTAGTTTCTAAATTATCTGCTTTGGGATTCTCAATGGGTATACAATACAATGGGTTTTTTCTTTCAAATACTTTTACAACCACCTCAGGAGTTCCACGGGGCTCAAATCTAGGACCTTTACTATTCAATATTTACATAAATGACCTATTAACATCTATAACCTGTAAAGCTTTGGCGTATGCAGATGATTTGATATTTCATAAAATTACAATCAATTTCTGACTGTGGTGTACTGAAGAAAAATCTGGCAATAATCCACAATTGGTGTATGATGAACAAGATCCAACTAAGTATTAGCAAATGTGCTGTAGTAAGTTACACAAGGTGTAAACTGCCTATCATAAACTCTTACACTGTGGGAGCAAACGAATATCATAAGGCACTTGAAGATCAGAGACCTCGGTGTATAGTTCGACACACACCTCTTGTTTACGGAACATATAGAAGCTATATGTAACTTCGCATCTCGTAACCTTGGCTTTTTGATAAGATCTTGTCGAAATTTTTCCAATACTTCAGCTTTGAAAACCCTGTTTTACAGCATTGTACCCACGAAACTGGAATATGCCTCGATTGTCTGGTATCCTATCTATCTATATCAGCAGCTTGAACTAGAGAGGGTTCAGAAGGGGTTTTTAAAATATCTTTCATACAAAATTACCGGCATCTATCCTCCTAGTGAGTCGGATTACGATAATCTCCTGCATATCCACAGTATGGAGTCCCTAGCACATCGTATAGACATCGCCAGTGCAAACTTTTTAATCAAACTAGTCAATAATAAAATCGATTCTTCGTCTTTACTTAGTCAAGTCGATTTCCTTGTGCCTAGAGCTGGAGCACGATATTCGAGTACATTCCTGATAGCCAGAGCGAAAACAAATTCACTTGCAAAAGCACCATTAACCCATATGGCTAGAAATGCTATTAGGGCTTTGTGAGGATCCCTTTGTAATTAATAGGCGCTAACTGTATCTAAGCAATTATTTATAGTAGTGTGCTGTCTGAATTGAGAGTGTAAACCTGCTATTTGTAACATTTGTTATTGTAATTATTTTACCTTTAAATGTAGAACTTACAAGTTTATTTACTTATTCTATATGCACTATCTTTATTAATTATTCTTTTGCTTACAATTATCCTGTAAATAGATTTTATATCTGTTCGGTAATAAAGACCATTATTATTATTATCAAGAATGAATTGGGGATGCGTACACACTCTTTTTCTTATTGACTGTCCGATATTTAATCTAGCTGTTTGGATGGATGTAAACAAACCCTGACTTAAGTGCTAGGAGTTTGAAATAATAAAAATGCATTCAATAACTTATATACCGTGTGTCCCCGGATGGAGTTGACAAGAGGAAAAAAATCTTTATTATTGATTTTACAAAGTCATTTTTTATAAAAAGTTCTGCTTGTTGAGTAGATAAATTAACCATCGGAAAATCTAAGATTAAATGTATAGAATGTCCACAAATTAAGATAACATGAAAATACTTCGACAGAAGAGTATCATCTATTGCATGTTTTGTAGTTTAAGTACAAAATTTCAATTAATTAAAGTCAACAAAAATTACTCTACAAGGTCACCTCCAACTTCCACACATACCTCCGCCCTTTTAATAAATTCACCATAGACTTTGCGTATGGCTTGTGGTACATTTATCTCATTCACCGCATCCTGTATTCATGCTTTTAGTATTTCCCAATCATGTGGCAGGTCATTTGCGTAAACTTTTTGCTTTAAAATACCCCACAAAAAAAATCAAGAGGTGTCAAGTCAGGTGATCTAGCAGGAAAACTTATTGGACCAAATCTACCCATCCATCTTTTTGCGAACTGATCTGTCAACCACTGCCATACCAAAAGCGTCGTATGAGCAGGACATCCGTCTTGTTGCCAGAAAATGTTATCCGCATTTCTAGTGGTAAATTATCTAGAAACGGTAATAGATAAGTTTCTAAAAGACGCACATAAACGTGTTGATTCAAATTCTCGTCAATAAAATATGGTCCAACGATTCGATCGTAAAAAATTCCGCACCAAACATTTACTCTTTTATAACGTTGACTTCGTTTTTGAATGACGTAGTTTGGATTATGAAAAGCCCAATAGCGACTGTTTTGTGATGAAACGTGACCATTGGTGTAGAAGGTTGCTTCATCAGTAAAAAATATCATTCTATGAAAACGTGTATCTACGAGGTAATCCTCACCAACCCATAAACAAAAATCCAATCGCTTCTCTTCATCTCCATTTTCAAGTGTATGTCGGAACTGTGGTTTAAACGGCCGAACTTTGTTTTCTTTAAAAATTCTCTGCAAATGAGATTTATTAATATTCAGTCTTTGTGATCGTTTCCGTAAGGATAATTTTGGTGTTTCTATCATTGAATCTACTGCCAAAAGTGTAGCCGTATCGTCTTCATTGTATTTTTTCTTGGGTTTCTTAACATTTACTACAGATCCAGTTAAATCAAACTTATGCACAAGTTTGCGCAGTGCTTCGCGCGATACTGCAGTGTTTGGGAATTTTTCGTGAAACATGTCTAAAGCGTATCGATAAGATACGTTTCCAATTCCAAAACATTTAATCAAATAAATACGTTCTTCGATAGCTAACATTTTGCAACTCCAACGGAGAAAAATGACAAATCTACAATTAATGACGTTTTACAGTTCGATACTATTAGACAATACAACAACCTTTAATCGCCAAGATTAATTTTGATTATCTACATTACTTTCCAGATAACACGTTACCTCAATTAAACTTAGCAACATACAATTATAATACTCAAACTTTAGACTTAAAATTTTGTATTTTAACTAATTTTATGTCGTTAAAGAACTTTTTCTGTTAACAGTAAACTCCAAAATGCAATAAATGATACTCTTCTGTTGAAGCATTTTCATGTTATCTTAATTTATGGACATTCTGTACATTTAATCTTAGATTTTCCGATGGTTAATTTATCTACTCAGCAAGCAAAACTTTTTATAAAGAATGACTTTTTGTCGTAAAATCAATAATAAAGATTGTTTTCCTCTTGTCAACTCCATCCGGGGACACACATGTATACGAGGTTAGTAAAGAAACGTATTTATAGATTAGTCATAAATAATACAATACAAAACGTACATAATTAGAGGAAATAATAATAAATAAAGTCATAAATGCGTGAACATATAAAAGAAGGAATTATTTCATGTAAATGGTTGTTTGCGTTTGTTGCCCATGATTTATACTTGTGACACACAGCTGGAAGCAATAAATCCGTACAACGTACGTCTTACAATTAGGTTCAATCGGTTCAACTTCCAAAAGCAACTTCCATCAAAGTGAACGATAAGAGGAATATTCTCTACCATAAACCATATCGAAAGGATGAAAACACTTAATTAAAATCAACTACATACACCTACAGATATAGCCAAAAAAAAAAAACCTGAGAAAACTGTTTTTAATAATGATATAATTCTTAACAATAGATGAATTCGAAGCATTGCCATTTACTAAGATACGGAAAGTTTTAAGTGTAACAATTGTCTTCGAATGGTTGGAAAATAGTATTTTTCTAATGACTCGCATCATTTCACTTCCTAGTTGTTTATTACACATTCCAAGACGCTTCGTAATATTCACAAGTTCGCAAAATGAAATAACAAACAAAACGATAAATTTTATCAGGCCATTCAAAAAAATTGATTGCTTTCCATTTTCAGTATGATCGCCTATACGGGCGCTAACTGCTAATTGTCACTCTAACGGCCTTTGCCTTAAAGCGCTTCAAATAGCGACCACCACAATAGGCTGAAACCTCGCCGCTGGAATAACATTACATCACAAAAATACTAAACAGAACACCAACAATAGCCATCAGAAGAGACAATGCGAAATGCCGCCGTCGTCCGTGCCTATGAGTAAACGCTCATTTAATATTTAGTCCCTACCAACACGGAGCGAAGCTCAATTATATTTTCGTTCGATCGCGTATCCCACCGCACCCACCCCGTATAAAACTAAAGGTAGCTGCTCTCTCCCGGCTTAATCTCCGCTTAAAATTTTACCTCGTCGGTATTTTTCACTTCTTCGCCCCCATTTACCAATCGAAAGTGATCGGCAAATAAGAATTACGTAACACGCTTCGTACTGCACTATAATAATAATCTTTAAGAATAGCCAAAGTTGATGCGAAAGATGATGTACGGCAGCGCGTTAAGTTTTCTAGTGTTTTTGTTATTGAAAGTTTGTGACGGTCAAAACAACACGACGGCGATATTCAAAACACGTAAGTGCAAGTTCGCAGTTTCGCTTAAAGGGTTTTAATAAGGTTGCAATTTTCAAGGTTTTGATTCCGCTAAATATTATGAAGAGTTAGACAGCCAACTGTTTTTATCAAAACATGTATACCCTAAATAGTTTTGTAGTGAATGAAATCTTGAAAGTCCAAATATAATTAAGACAAATCTTCAAATGTAAATTAAACGGGACAGAACTCCTCTAACCCATTGAAAAGCTACAGAACTTTTAGCTGAATCAATGTCACCCCATTCCAGATATTAGCATAAGGGTGAAATATTGAATACTTTTTTTTTCAAGAATTAGTTAAGCTATCATTATTTTAATTCTAAGATAACCAATAACAAACTGCTTCTTCTAAAATCATTCAGAGGTTATATTTTTACTTAAATGTTCTACAATACAGAAAAAAAAAAACTTAGAGAATATAGTAAACCTAAATATATACAGTCTGATATAACAAAAAGCCAACTTAGCACTTTAGAACCACAAACACAAAAAACCGCCCTTCAAAAGGGAAAATAATGATATCTTTGAAGTGAGTGAAAGGAATTAGGATTTTTTTATAAAATGCCCATAATCTAAAACGTTCAGAAAGAGTATTTAAGTAAATACATATTCTTTTTGAACATACGTAGGAATTTTTTATAAAATGTCCATAATCTAAAACGTTCAAAATGAATATTTAAGTAAATACATGTATTCACTTATATATTCTTTTCACTTTTTACTAATTCCTTTCACTCACTTCAAAGTTAACATCATTTTCCCCTTTTTAGGGGTGTTTGTGATTTGAGGATTTTTTTCAATTTTTTTTTCTGTATTAACATTTAAATAAAAAATAAAATCTCTTTGAATGATCTTAAAAGAAGCAATTTGTAGTTGGTTATCTTGGGTTAAAATAATCATTCATCGATCAATTTCATGATCTTTTATATGTATATTTCAGACCTATTAATTATAAAAGCACCTAAATGTAAAAAAGCATATCGTTCTGTTGAAGAAAATCGTTTTTTTTTATCTCCCTATTTAGTTTAGTATAATTTATTGTAATGCGAAATTGTAGTTTCTTGGACTATTTGGAATTCTTGAAATATGTAGTAGGTGTCCATGTGTTTCAAAAATTCATTGTTCCACACAATTCTAAATGTTGTTTGCATCAATCTGTCATTTATTATTATCTAATTTCTGGATTCATCTTTTAAAATAAAACGTTAACAAAATATAAAGTACGAATTTAATTAAGATGTTAAATTCGTACTTTATATTTGTTAACGTTTTATTTAAAAGATGAATCCAAGAAATTAGATAATTAAAATAATGAGAAGATTGGATGCAAACAACATTTAGAATTGTGTAGAACAATGAATTTTTTTTTGAAAAAATAATAATAAATATAAATATAAATAATAATAAGGCAGGTAGTGGCTATCTATTTTGTTGTAGTGTTAATGTCACTTATACCAAATAATTCTTTCGGCCATTTAAAAACTTTAGTAAATAAAATGAGTAATTTAAAAGAAAACTATCGAAAATGGATATAGGGAATGTTACAGCAAATCTGTGAAGAATCTAATTATACACTCTACAATATAAAAATATACAGAATGTTCTACTCGAAAAAAAATAAGCTTGTCAAAATCATTTGGTATGGTACTTATTTTTAGACACCGTGTATGTTACAAAGGAAACTTTTACTACGTTTTAATAAAAATACTTGTTAGTTTTAAAATGGAATACCTCTGGCACTTAAAGCGAGTGAATTAAATTCTGTAAAACAATGTAAATGTCAAAATTTTCAGAAAAATCGTAATATCTTAGAAACAGTTGAAGATAGGTATAGAAAATCCTAATAGTAATCGTCATAGAATTTAATAATGAATTCAAAAATGTAATAATATATAGGGTGCTCCATTTAAAATAACGAAGTTCATGGCGACTGAACTGGGAGGAAAAAAAGGTTGAAAATATTTTAGAAAAAAAAGAACACCTAGTTATTACAAATCCCAAGTTTTTAAAGTTGACGAGCATTTTCTTTAAACTGGAAAAGTTCTGTGGAAAACTTGTATGTAGGTGTCCCACCGACTCATTAAATTTTTCTGAAGTTCTCGTAAGAATATGATTTTAAAACTCGCATAGTATATAATTATGATGTATTATAATCTATATTTTCT
Source organism: Protaetia brevitarsis (assembly GCA_004143645.1). Lineage (NCBI taxonomy): Eukaryota > Metazoa > Arthropoda > Insecta > Coleoptera > Scarabaeidae > Protaetia > Protaetia brevitarsis. The sequence goes on from RXPK01000342.1 coordinate 55,941, forward strand.
ACTTTATAACTTTTGGTATATTGGGTGTTGACGTCAACTTTCTTATTTTAAATAAAATAGTACAGTTTCCAACGCTCCTGTGAATTTATCTCGTCATTTGTAGTCGGTTCGTTTTGGGGTTTCCTATCTCTATACTCAACTGTTTTTTTTTTGAGATATTTGCAATTCTGTTCAAATTTTGACGTTTGCATCCTTTTGAATAAATTAAATATTTTATTGAGCCTGTTTTATTAATCCGAATGCAGCTACAAGATGTAGGTATTCAATGTTGTAGCATTCATAACCAAACCATGCATAGCCTGTTCAAAAACGCAGCTCTAATTTAGCAACTCCCTTTAAACAAAAGAAAGTTTTTTTTTTTCTGAAATGGCAGGTGGAGCTTTTTACTACAGTATTGAATTCAGCATAATTCTACATCGATAGTACAAACGTTAATTTCTTATAGTTTCCAATTAGCATCAGACAAGTAAAACTATTTTGTTCCTACAAAACACTCTGTATGTTGTTTATCTTAGATATTCTTCCATTGTTTGGATTTTATGCTTGAGATATTTATTAACAATTTCCTAGTTATAGTAAATTGTATTTAATTCTAGAGAATTCATGTTAACTATAAAATAACAGGGCGTAATTATTATAGGATAATATTAAATTTTCTACTAAATTGTGTATAAACCATGAAATTTTCAATACTTCCTGAAGCTATATTTTATCCGTTTAAATTTAGGAGTTTTCACATATTTAAGACATTTTTAGTATTTCAGAAACTTGCAAGAATGCCACCAAACTGTTATAACAATCGATGCTGTAATAAAAAATACATCTCGTTTGAAAACAAAAAGATTTCTTAAAGGTATTTATATTGGAGACGATTTTTTGAAGATCCTTGATGTGATTTGGTGATGAATGCCATAATACCGTATATCTACTAATCTACTTGCTTGCACTTGCAGTCACATTAGTATAGAGTATCTTAATGTATAATATCGTAACGATTGTAAACGTCAAAATTCAACACAATTGTAAATTCACTACGTACGTAGTATTAAATAGGATTAATTTATCATCATTACGTTACTTATTTCCAAATAAATCACTTTATTATGCAGTCATTGCTCATCAACATGCAATTAATAATCTACTTCCAACACTATTAAAATATTCACTCAAAAAATTTTTAAACTAAAAAGTTTTATAAGTTGTGGATTAGTATAGAATTGTTAGTTTTTTTTAAATAAGATATTAAATAGTTATTCGATAATCGTATGTACGTTTTAATTGGTTTCATAGTGTATTCAAAACATGTTCTTGTTTATATATACTTATACTTTACTATATTTGTACGGTTTTTGTTTAACCATATGTCTTTACGATTTAACTAGTTCGTGCATATTCATATATCTGTATTTCTTAGTGTTCTCGTTCCCTTTTGAAGTATGGATATTCATCCAAAATTCACGTCAAAGATTTTCTCATTTATAATATACAATTTTATTAAAATTTTAAATATATAAAATTTTCACAGAACTAACCGAACGTAAGTTAATTTGTTATATGTATTATGTTTTCACGTTTCTGATATTAATCTAATTTTAACCTAAGTATAATTATCTAACTTATTTCCCCAGATACCTGAAGATGACTTAGGCCGAAACTAATCGCATGTATTTTTTGCAATTAAAGGATTGATTAAATCGAACAACAGTTTTGTGCTGTTTTACCTACTATACAGAATTGTAAATATCTAGAAAGCCATTGGCGTAGTTGTAGAGAAACGCCATAGAAACTAACCACAAATGATGCAGTAAATTCACTACGGCTATAAAAAATGTGCTATTTAATTTAAACTAAGAAAATTGATATGAATAGCCTGTATAGCGGATGAAAATATTTTACTCATGTAGGTTATAGCCGACTAGTTCATGGGACATTTGATGTATATTAGATAAATTTATTATAAAATATTTTTTACCAATTTCGTTATTAACTATTATAATATTACAATAATCCGCCTTCCTGTACCTGTATGCCTGCATACTTATAAAACTCTTATCTACATCTGTCTAAACATGCGTTGGGTCAAATTGAACTTTTTATCATTGGTATCAGGAAAATCAAAGAAATATTTGATTGCCTTTAACCATTTCTTTCAGTTGAAACATTACTTATACTGAAGAATGGAGGTTTTTAAAATGATATCATAGAAATATTTGGATTTGATTGGAAGAATCTTTTACTCAGCATAATATATCTCTATGAAGTGTTGAGATATGAATAGACCAACACGCAAGTATTTTAAAAATTTATTAATTTACTATCTCAAGAACTTGACGTTTTAGATTGGAATTAACGCATTGTTTATGCAGATATGTTTAATAAATATCATTTCTGTATACACTTGTAGATGTATATCATAACTTTACCTATACCAACAGTGTCGTTAATATTGCAATTGCGCAATGCAATTATGCTATTACATGACATTGGCGGAGAAAGTGCTGAGGAAGTATGTAAGTCGGTCACATCAGCCTTTTGTCCAACTTACATGAACGGATACAAAAATAATATACATACGTATACCTATAAACCATGTGCGCAATTATTGTATAACACAAATCCCATTTTCTGTGATTTCCATACAACAAAAACTACGCTATTATTACATAATATTAATTTCAGTGAATCTCCAAGTTGTAGCAATAAGTGAAATCTCACACACAGTTCTCTGAGTCAGTAGGAAATACTGACTAATCAAACTCGATTATTTACTATGTATAGCAGGCTACGTTCCTTCTTTACACCTGCAGTATATGTATAATAACAATAATACTCTTTATTCCGATCTCGTTACATAGTATAATATGTAAATATAAAACAAATTACAATTCTGAATAAGTTTTCGAAAGAAACACACAAAATGCATATATTATTTAGAGTAATGCAGCCACAAGGCCAGGTTCAGTATTATTGCTTCGCAATTTAACCTTGCATAACAATTAAAGCAATTTTTAAGGAAAGAATGCCTAAAATTAATATAAACTTTGTTAAACTTCCAATTAATTTTGTCGAAACAAAATATGTTCAAAGTTTGTTATTTAGTATTACAGGAGCTTGATGTATTTTAAGCAATAAGTTTTCCTAAATCGTCACAACCATTCGTTCCTTTATTCACAATCGAATTCATACGCCACTTTATATTATTTACTCGCATTGTCTACACTTTTAAAAAATTAATGTTATAAATGTGGAGCATTTATGGTGCCAAGGTAATCTGGGTATGTTTGGAATCGCTGGATGAGATGTTCTAAAGGCCAAATTAATGAGATTTCGATTAAATTCGGAGAATTACTGCAGTTAAGAAAGGTTAAACGTAATTCCTAACCTTGATTACAAAGTTTTACTGCAGTATTTTGGTAATAACGTATTGTGTCTGTTTCTACAGATAGGAATTGTTACAAAAAAGTTGAAAATCGGTAACTAAAGCTGGGATTTGGATCTTAGCCGTCGAAAAATGATATTTGTTTCAGTACAATATTTTAGTAGGTGTATCTTAGGATTACTGTTCGTGAACAGTAGCCCAGTATCAAAATCAACCAAATCCATTCACGTAATTTTTTCTAGAAAAGCCAAAACGCTCATAGTATTTGAAAATAAAGAGTGGAAAAAATTAAAATGAGGCTGTAATAAAATCGCATTGGATATACTTGGATTTACATTTTGAATCTCACCTCTAACCAAAAAAGATAAGATCTAAGTTTTTTTTTTATAATATTGTTATCGAAGACGAAAAAATAAATAAATAACAAGATATAAAAAGCATTTCAATTGGTAAATATTCACCACTTACAAAACCAAATTTCAACGTACAGAAACACAAAGCATAAATATCAAAATTGATGAAACAAGTAAATTCAAAGAAATTATAAGCAAAATTGCAAAAATGAGAATGTGAGGAACGGTATTGGTAAAATAATTAAAATTAAAAACATAGAAAAACAGGAAATCGAGAACATGACATTTAGATTTTGCACATATTTTATTTTATACGAGACAAATAAAGAGATAGCGTCGTTTTGCTGGAACCAAATAAGACACCTTGAACAAACCATTAAAGCGACATCATCTATGTAGGTCGCCTCTAAAAGCTTTTACTCTATTGTTAAAATAAATAAAGATAAAAGTTAGAGAGTGCCGAAATAACGTACAAAACGACATACCGGATTACAATTAGGAAATTGTATGTAAAAAAAAATAGTCCAAAAATCACATCACCTTTATTCGACAACAGAAAATCCAAACTTCGAACTTAAAAGAAAAAATTGTAAATACCGGATCCCACAACACGCAAAAATGTTCCTGAATTTTCTTGATAATCCTGAAGGTAATCTCATTAGACAGTCTGCAGTTGGTATCTCCTGTGTTGAACCCAAGGGAATAGAAGGGATATTTCATTCAGTATTAGCGCATCATATGATCTATTAATTAATAATAATAATATTTATTACCATAGCTCATATTTTATGACATTGGTATTGTCAACATTGAAGTACAATATACAATATATAAAAATATTATAATATAAAACAACTCACACATTAAGATAATCATTGTAAAAATTAAAGCCATGATCTTTTATATATCGCATTAATTTGCTTTTAAATCCACAAATATGCCCCGTATATCTAATATCACATGGTAATTTATTAAATGCTTTTATAGCTCTATAATCTGGTGCCTTTGAAACAATGCAGTTTTATATATGGAAATGACAAAATCATGACATCCTCTGGTTGTCATTCCATTAAATATATGTGAATTTTTCTGAAAATTCTGTTTATTCCTATATTCCGAGATAGCTAGCTCCTACAGATAAAGATATGGCAATGGTAATATGTCTCACTTACGAAAAGAGGACGATGAGATGTTCGCTCTGCCTGGTTAAGCATACGTCTTACAATACGCTTTTGAGCCTTAAACGCTCGAGAGTCCGCGAAAGACTCCCAAACGACAATTGCGTATTTCAATCTACTTTGTACACAACCATAGTAGATCGATTTTAGAACATCAATCGTGACATTATCTCTCATATTATAAATAATATAATAAACAGAACTGAGCTTTTTTACTAACGCGTCTATATGCGAATTCCAAGACAAGCTTTGATCGATGGTTAAACCCAAAAATTTAGTGTCACTGACATTAGGAACTGATTTTCTTTCAATTTTAAAGTAAACATCTCCAAGAGACCTATTATTAAAAAAATATAGTTAAAACTTTATCTTTATTTAAAATCAAACGATTATCCCTACACCGATCACTAATCTGATTATTGATATTACATATTACCCGTCATCAATATATCTTGTATGTTAGATGCATTGACAATAAATGTTGTGTCGTCCGCATACTGAAAAAGCAACTTATCTCCCAGGCGATCCGGTATATCAAAAACATAAATGAAAAATCAAGTAGGGCCTAAGATTGATCCTTGAGGAACACCCGTGTTAAGTACTTTTGGTAGTTGAAAAAAACTCCTCAATCACCCCATCACTGTTTCCAGTAACACTTGTCATTTCCACTCTGTCCTTCAAATATGAGGCAAAGAAAGAAAGGAAGTTTCCTCGGATACCGGTTGATTCTTACCTTTTCTGTAGAATAATAGGGATTTATGAAAATTGGATCGGATATATACCGATGTACCGAAAGTGAAAGGAAATCATAGCATTTACAATGTGCTAGAATAGGATAGAAAGTCGGTAGATACCTTATAATCCAATTTTTGTAAACGCCTATTAATAGTATTAATAGTATCAAGTGCCCTAGAAAAATCGTAAACAATGATCGTCTGCTGTCTTTTTTCCAGCATCAAGAGAGTGAATTAAACTATTAACAAAATCAAAAATGGCAATTTGTAACATGATACTTTATTAGCGAGGTTATGAATCACCCTCTCCAACACCGATTCGTTGGTAGGAAACATAAAAAACAGCATATTGACTATGAATATTATTGATTGAAGGGATATCACTATTGTTTTGCACATTTTGTTTAGCGAAATTTGTTTGAAAGAGTTCAGCCAAGTATTGACGATCAGTCATGTATAAGATATATCGGTTTATGATTTGTTTTGTTTTCATTTATTATGCTCCAAGCAGTTTTCGATTTATTTTTAGAAGTAGCAATTTTGTCACCGTAATATTGTTTTCTTTTCCAAGAAATTAATTAATTAATTGCACTTTATTGGATGAACATGTTAAAATGATGTGATGTCAACTAGTCTATAGCCTCACAACTAAGAACATTCTACCGAGTGAATTAATTATAATCTATGCAAATGCCCAGGGAACTGACCATAGTTAAATTTCATTCTAATAAGAGTAAACTGGCAAAGTCTGGATATGCTGCGGTCTGTACATCAATATTTGTATTCCACTTCCATACCTCCTTGTTACCAAGTACAGATCTATATTGGCTCATCCTGATATGACTTTCTTTAGCTATTTAATTAATCACAGCATTTGGTTCGATAGCAAATGACCTTTATTTGACTAAAATTCAGTAGTCACTGATACGGCAGATTGTAACATGTTTTCTCACCTCTTATAACTTTTAATTAACTGCTTTTTCACTTAACCATTTAGTTAGTTATGTTTGACTCTGGAATACCATTTGTAGAGCATATACTCTTTTGCGCAATAAGTAGCAGTACAATACTGAAGAAATTGAAAAGCGAAATGAAGGAGAGAAGATCCAATTATTGGGAGGATCTCCAGGGAATGAGACAACCTAAAGTTCATCTGTAACCCGAAGAGGTTTGTAGAAATGCATCAACCTGAATAAGAACAATATTCGCATATTAACAGAAGTACTTCCAGGCCATTGCAAACTGAAATGACATCTGAGTAAGCTTAGATTAGCAAAGGAATCTGAATGTAGATTTTGTGAGGAACCGGATGAAACACTCATTCATCTCCTCTCAAATTGCGTAGCACTGTGCAACTAAAAGGCGTTGCACCTGGGAGCATGTAAAATTGAAGAAGGAGACTTAACTAATCTGAGGCCTTCTCATATCATACATTTTCTGAAAAGGGTAGGGTTGGAGAGCCAGCTGTAAAACAGCAAGGATAGAGGACATAATAGATTCATTAGGTCGCAGTGTAATATCACCATTCATATGTTTGTATTTAGGCTTTTACCAGTATGATTAAATTTGCCATGTAAGTTACCGTACTTCTGCAACTATTGATTAAGAAATAAAATATTTCGAGAGCTTTAGTAGCGGAAAAAATTCTTCAATTCGTTTGGTATCATTCATCGATCTTAACGTATTACCCCAGTAATTGTTTACCAATAATATTTATATTTAGAGCTTCTTTTAATAGAAGAAAGATTGCAAATAAAACCCAAATGATTAATAGGAGTTGCTGATGGTTATATACCAAGGCCAATAATAATAATAATTGATACGAGTTGCCAAAATTCTCACATTTTAAAGAGATTGCCCAAAATAGGAAATGCTGCAAAAGTTGCTTTCAAACATAAATTACTGCAGGACAAAGAAAGCAAAATACACACAAGGAAAGCCAAAACTTCCTATCATAAATTATCCTTCAAATTCTATAATAAAAATTATATAATGCCTACACAAACTTTTTTCACACCACCAACGCGGAAGTACCATCCCATTGCAATATTTATCTCGCACAAACTTGCCCATAATAACTTCCACGTCAATCCAGGTCAACTACAGTATAATTAGGTACAAAAATAATTAATTATAATAGCTATTCCGCTAATCGAAACCTCTTAATAGAAGATATCCGTCACACTTATGCATATAACTATCTACCAATGGCCTCCATGTCTGGTGGTATTAGATGCAGTATTCGAGCTATCTAGCCGCAAACAGTTCCTTGTCCTATTACGCAATTTGGTGCCGAGAACAGACTTTCTTCGAGTCTGCCCGGCATTTCGCTTTCCGGATACCGATGGATGGCATGTACCGTTCGAGTTGAGAACAGTAGCCGTGATGTAACAAGGAAAGTTTTACGTAAAACAAACAAACGTGTGGTAGCCGGTAGGCGCAGCGAAGTATAGCGGGATTTGTATCTATGTCAGTATGCCTGTAGGTTCCGTTTGATGTGATTCTATAATTGTAATAATTATTTTTGTTATCCGTGTAGTTGTAGTATAATTTGTACTGCATAGGGTATACTCTCGTGCGTGTAACGTTCAATTGTTTCTTGTAATTATTCGAAAAATCTAAGTAAAGTATACAGGGTGTCTCACTACTTCTAGTAGGAATTTGATTTTGAAACTTGCTGTGATCGATTTAATCGAAAGTGTTTTCAACTTTATTATTACTTTCTTATTTTAAAGGGAATGGTGCAATTACTACATATAAGTTAAAAAAACTTGTTTCTTTCAAAAGGAACATTTACTTTATTCTAATACTAATTCTAATGCGACTAATTCTACGTCAATCGATATAAAAGTTTGATAGTTTTTGAAATATTAGCATTTCTAACATGAAATTGCCCAAAATTTAACTAATTGTCAAGTTTCGGACAAATAAAATATTTATTTCTACAAACATTCTGTATACTAGGTCATAATAAAACGTGTGATTAGTAGCACTGAAGATCCTTGGTAAGGTGAAATATATGTATGTTAATATCAACCGAGTGTTACACACGTTTCCAATGTGACCTAATTATTAATTAACGCATGTATAGTGGCTTAAAGTCGTCCTACAATTATTGTTATCTTTTATAGATACCTATTGCAGTTTCAGATCGAGAGAGAATTCCATCTTAAATTCTCATTCAATTATTCTTCCACTCTGTATATTATTTTTTAGAATGAAGTGTTATCTATTTTTGCATTAAGTATTTGGTTTATATCTAGTATTGGAATTTTTTCAATAATCGCTAGTGAATTTTATGTAATAGCAAATAACTCGTGTCCACTAGAAGATATTAGGAAGCCATAATTATCATGTCACAGCGAATTACATGTTAACGCTTGCATCTGCTTATTAAATGCATAAAAAATAAGGCAAATTAAAAAAAAAAAAGCTATGAAACTACTACTGAATGCATCCTGATCTAGCTACATTCGGCATTTTCGAAGAGTTTGAACTATTTGTTTGTAATTTATGTCATCTGTCTGTATCATTTAATTCTAGCCTTTAATGAAACAAAAATTTAAATCAATGAAAGAAATTATTATGCAAGAAACGTGTTAGAAATGATTTGTATCAAAAAAGGAAAAATAGTGTGAATTTTAGAAACAGATACAAACAATTTATCAAAAATTTATTCATATCTAATTTAAAAACAACATAACTTTCATAACACCATGTATATTACCCCAGACTTATACATATATTTTAACATGACTAAAATATCTACTTTAAAAAATATATTTGTTGTAACTAATCACGGATTTAGAAAGACGTGCTCTTCAATAGTTATATGTTTGCATTTATACATATGTTTGTTCGTAAATATGTTGTTGTAAAATAAGATGGAAGTCATCCATACAATTATATAATCAATATTCATATAAGTTTTTACTTAATTTTATTATTTTTGTATTTACAACTACTTTCTTCAATATTGTAGTTATTATGTAAAGCTTGAAAAAGGCATAAAATAATATCGAAACGTCGTTAAACAAAGAAATTTACATTTCATTAAGCCATAAATCCACAAATCCTAGTCGCAAAACAAAAAAAAAATTTCCTAGCCTATATAGTATTACAGTTTTTTTATTAATTGCAAGTAAGTGTAGGTATCTAACATTAAATAACCAGCACGTTTAGCTATTATCGTTGTTACATTGTACATGAATGTAGAAAAAAACTTAAAATATTCGAATATTAATGTTTTTCTGCTAAAACTGTGAATAATAAGACAAATTTTAATTTGTATATTATAATTTTTATTTCTTGTCTCGTGTAGGATTCGAACCCACGCGTTTTTGTTTTCCGCAGAAGCCAGTCTACCAACCGAGCTACCGAAGAGCGATGACTTCCTATCCTAGATTTGAAACGTATCAAATACAGAATGTATTTGCTGAACTCTTATCGTAGATTAGCTCAGTTGGTAGAGCGGCTTGTCCGGAAAACAAGAGGACGTGGGTTTGAATCCCACACAAAGCAAGAAAATAGTATAAAACATTAATATTTGATGATTTTCACACTGTGAACTCCATTTTAAAAAGAAATATTAAACTTAACATATTATTTGTAACTTTCAATGTTTTTCTTATTTCTTTCGAGTTACAATGTTTTACTTGTAAGCAAACGTCTGAAGGAGTTGATAGAATTTACATTTAGGTAATATAAGGTGAAAATCTCCGTACCGAACAAAAACAAGGCATGTAGTGAGATCACTATTATTGATAACTGGTTCACGGACGGATCCAAATCCAGTTTGGGCGCAGGAGCCGATATTTGTGGGCCCAGCTCTAATCAAAGGATTTCCCTAAGCCTGAGGAAGCATACAACGGTCTTCCAGACAGAGGTATTCGCCCTTGCAGCATGTGCAGAAATGATTGCAAAAGGGGGCTACGTGAGGAGGAATATTAATATAATGACTGACAGCCAGGCTGTCATCAAGGCAGTCCCGAACCCTGTAACTAGGTCAAAACTAGTTAGAGACTGCAAACAATCCCTCTCTACTCGAGCACGAGACTACACGGTGTTTCTGATTTGGGTGCCGGGACATGAGAACGTAAAGGGCAATATAATAGCCGACGAACTAGCCAAGGAGGGCTCTAAAAGACACTTACTAAGGTATTACTAAGGATTCCGCAAGAAGGGAGATCTGGACCTGGTTAGATAAAGAAAGTACAAAGAAATGGAGGTCGACTGAAGGTCATCTCCATGCCAAAGCGCTAATAGGGGATGAGGATGCTAGATTCCCTGATAACCTACTCAGGCGCAGCAAGAAAGAAGCTGAAACCATTACTGGGCTGGCAACTGGACACTTTCTCCTGAAAAAGCATCTATACAACGCAGGCCGAGTAAGCGAATCGTGGTGCAGAAGATGCGAACTACAGGAGGAAACGAGTTTACATGTAATTTGCATATGTGAGGAATTAAAAGTACTCAGGCAGGAATATTTTGGGGAGAGATCTATTGGAGACCTCGAAGGTTCTCAAGTTTCCACTGGGCAAGATACTGGGCTTTATGAAGAACATCAAGCTGCTCGAGTGGACATAAGAGACTTAATAGGGATGGTACAATGAGCACCTAGCTCAAGTGCCCGGACTTTAGGTGCCCACCCTAACTTAATGAATCAATGAATAGGTACTATAATAGATATAGTTTGATAATACGGGGTAGGCTTATCGCTGCGCGAACTAGCGGCAATAGATATCATTTGTTTGTTGCCATGACTTACTAATATCTAATTACTAATGTACGTTCTTTATAAAGAGATTTACTCTTAATAAGAATCTAGGAACATTAAATACCTACCACATAAATACTTAGATAGGTTGAGCTAATAATGTACAGAGTGTTTCATGGGAAAAACTCATTTCATTTGCTTGAAAGTTGGATGCATATTTTTAGCAATTTTATACAAGAAATCCTAATACTTCAAAAACTATCAAAGATATAGGTATACCAAACGCTTATATTAATCGATATAGAATTTTATATTGCCCTCAATGCCGTAGTAAAAAATATAATGTTCCATTTGAAAGAGAAAAGTTTTGTTAGTTTTAGAGTACACACATTGGATCGTAACACCCTGTACTGATATAACACTGAGTACATACGTCCTTCTACGCATATCGGCATTAGTAGAACCACTAAATATCTGATACCTTATGAATTATTTAATTTTATTCCAAAGAGAGCAAACGTCAAAAAAAATCAACAAAACCGCAATATCTCAAAAACGGTTGGGTTTAAGAATAGGCAACTCTAATACGAACTGTACAAATTTATTGATATCATAGAAGGTTGCAGCCGGTTGTAGCTTCGGAGAGGTTTCGATCACGGAGCTACACCAATTATTGTATTCTTATGGTTCATTGCTACAGTTTTCTACTTTCTTATTTTTACTATTGCATTTCTTAATTTATAAATTATAATATTCAACCACCTGACGAAGGCACTTTTGCTAAAACCTGGTAATGGGAGAAATTTAATTTTTAAATGCAGTAAATAAAATCTAACATTTCAATATAATTGGGGAGTATTTTCTCTATTCAATTATCAACTGTCGGATTACCCAATTATGGACGTAAGATCCCCGCTAATCAGCTTTCTTCCCATTATTTAAATTATGGCTTCTTTGGGATTCCTTGGGTTACCAGATTATAAGAAGCTGCACAATTTTAGATATTTTTGCAAAATGTTTGATATCAATTTTTATACCTTTTTTGTGAGAGATTAAAATAAAAAGTTTATACAGGAACTCCGTTAAAGAAGTTAAAGATATTATTAACTGTAGAATATTTGAAATTACATCATAAAGACTTGAACTGCTACAATAGATCATGTCTCATGCAATTATGTTTACAGAAACTTCAATTCAAATATGCAGGGCAAGAATGATTTATATATAAGGTATATTTTTAATTATTATGCATTAGTAACTTGTTTATGCTCATTTTCTGACAATGAAAATCATAGAATATAATCACGAAAGACTGTACTCAAACTATTGCTTACTTCGGAATCATTACAGAATATATGAATAGGATCTTTCACATAGTAATATTATGGTTGATGGAGCGATATAAAGAGATTAAGTAAACAATTACCGCGAAAGTCTTGTATAAATACTATGTGGGTCAACAATGCTTATACAAGATCGTTTTGCTCATAAATTTTAAGGCAACGATTGGTAACAAGGACAATGAATGGTTGGGTTCAATACCAAGAGTTCCATGACATTCAAATTTGCATGGAGACAGCCTTAACCATATTGAACAACATGTCTGGGATATGTTCTAAGTGATTGTGAAAGATATTTGTATAATTTATAGTTATATAAAGAAGATGTGGAAGCACCCCAATAAAATACTTAGATTATATACATATTTTTTTTAACATTCATAGCTTTCGGTGATTAGTTTTTTATAAACTAATTAAACAAATACAACATATTTTGATTAAATAATTATTGTTGTTCACTCCACCTTAACATCCACATTTCATCTTTGAACAAAGCAAGCATCGTATTAAAGAAAAGCAAATAATAAAGAAAGAGGATAATATTGTTAACGTTATTATGGTTTTGATGAGCGGTTAATTCACCTATAGAACAAACATCGTTTGTGTCAAATCGTGTTAACGCATAATATACATAGAAGTATGGTATATAATTTAATGCACAATAAAACTTTATGGATTATCGAGTATAGAACCAATCTATCAAAAATAAAATATTTGTTTACGAATATACTTAACAGTCCTATATCAGAAATATTTTAAAATCAAACAATTCCAATATAAACATTCGATTAATGAATCAGACACGCTTCATAATAGCTGTTATGTGATTATTACCAAACGCAGCTACTTGAAATAAAATAAACCTAAAGTATGGGGTTTATTTAAATGTGTCCACATTAAGTGGTAAGGTACTTAGTATTTAAGTACCTATTTTTTTTTTGAAATGTCACCTTTCTATTCATAGTTTGTTGTGTGAAAAATAGATACGCGGACAAAATTGCCGTCGTGTCATTATATTTATATATGTACACATAGATTTATTGTACAGATGACGGTTCATAATATTACATAAATGGCTGTTGCTTATTAACAATGCATGCAAGTCGTGTTGCTTAGTTATACCTGTTGCATAAAGGAAATGTTGTGTAATGTAACACAATTAATGTAGATAGGGAACAATGCCATGTATAAAAATGATGAAAATATTATTTTTTTCAAAAGAATAATGGTAATTTCTAAATTCATTTTAACTTAAATTCAAATGAAAAGATGTGCTGAATGAAAATTCTATGTGCAAATGATTATAAAGGCATAATCTGCGGAAATGTAAATTCGTCATTGTGTATTTCTATTAGTATAGATTTTTATTTCGCTCTTGTGCTGTTTGAATTTATTTAGAAATAATATTTATTCATAGTATAACACTGTCAAACTGTTATATAAAATATATACAGTGTGTGCAAAAAATAAAGAATAAATTCGATAAAATATTAATATTTTATTGAATTAATTATTTTTAATTTCATCTAAATTTTTCTGTGAAGCATTGGAATATATAAATCAATACATATGAAAGTGTTGATGTCATTGCGCCCATTTTTAAATAACTTATGATTTTGATGGTATATATCAATTACTTTTTGAAATAACAGTTCTCTATAAATACTTTTTTGGCTTTGTCAATTGTAAAGACAGCAGTACCTAGCAGCTAACGTTCTTAAGGCATTTATGATCATTATAAATTTTTGTTTTTTTTTAAGTTGTTAACAAAAAACAACAATCAGTCGAAAAAAGACAAGAAAAGTGTCTAACGTACTCGTGGGGTTATTTTTCACATTCCATACTCGTTATGCGATATATTATTTCTATTTCGGTATTGTTATGAAGCAATTTTACCATCGAAAGCAGTATTGTAGCAAAGCGCATTATTGCACTGTTTTAAATTTTGGAGTTGGTGCCATTCTACAATTGTTTGCTTGCACTGAGGGAAATATCCTTTTTATTTAAAAGGAATTGCATTAAACCAAAAGTTTTTGAATTTTCTATATGGCCAACATGATTTGGTGTTTCCTTGAAAAGGAATATGATTTTAAATGTACGCATTTCTTCGGAAATAATATATTTTTCGTTGAAACAGTTTATTCTTTTAAGTGAAAGATATTGATAGTTGATTCAAGTCCTCTTTATTTTGAACTTGAAAACTATGTAGAATGGCAGAAAACCGTAAGCATTTTGATTCAAGAGGTTTTTCCTTTTCTTATAACATTTATCCATTTTTGACTTAAGCGTAAACACAAAAAAAATATCGTGACCATTTTTAATCGAAATGAAAATGAATTATCTCCAAAAGCCCATGCACTAAGGAGGGATTTGCCATTAGAATGTTGTAAATCCTAGTAGTATTGGGAGTTCGTTGCAGTGACCATCCTAACACTCTAGTGTGCCGTTAAAGAAATCGTTCTCTTTCGATGGCGATGACTCCTATCAAATATTGGTCTGGCAAATATACCAGATTAGTATGTTACGATCCTAGTTTCCATTAATCACCGTTTTCCTGCCTTTTTGACACTAGGGAGTTGACAGTCCAAGTTGACACATATGTTACATACCTTGGTAATTTGACACACTGCACTCATCTTGGAGTACTTCAAAGCGGCAAAAATGTCACTAAAGTTTGGCCACACTAGATTACATATGACAGACATGTAATAAATTTTCATTAAGCAACTGTGCAACCTTACTAAGATGAACTGATGGTGTCTCCATTGCACTTATTATTGATAAATAGATATTAAACTAGAAAATTAAATTGGAGAAAGGGATTTATTCTCGGAAACGTCAAAATACTAAAGTATGTAACATGTTGCCAACTTGTAATGTCAACTCCCCTAAAATTTTTCTTCTATTTTCAATTCAAAATTAAGATTTGTCGGCCCAAAAAACATTGTGCATCACACGGCCAAAAACTCTTTTGCGAGTATTCGTACTCGTCCATAAACCGTACTCATACTCGCAAAACTGTAGTTTCTAGCGTAGTTATACTATTTATTAACATTGCATATTTCGCATATAAAATACAACTTAGTTTTAATGTACATAATTTACATTATATTTTTCCGCAGCCGAATACATCAAGCCATGTCCAAAAAGTCATCCGAACATCAATCAATGTCTTCGTGGTACATTCGAACATCTGCGACCGTATCTAGTTACAGGATTCAAAGATATAAATGTCCCAAGCTTAGACCCCTTGGCTATCGATAAATTAGTTATAGAGAATGGTAGAAGACCGTATAGGATAAAAGCTCTATTTTCTGATGTAATAGCTTACGGGGGTAGCAATTACAGCATAGGAGCCATAAAGTAAGTATCAAATTTTATGTAGCTACCGGTAAGAATGAGTACTCTTAATCTTTACAATATTATTTGCTTCGGTACTAGTCTCAACTTAAAAAAAGCCATCATCAGCTGAGATCTACAAATGACCAAAAAGTAATTTCATGTTAACCAGTAACCTACAATGGACACATATATCACAAGAACCGTTATCTCCCTCTAAAAAAGAAACATATTTACAAGGGTTATTTCTACACATACTTAAACCTTCGCAATACCAAGAATTAGCGACAAATGTGAACCATAAATCTATGAAAATTGAGTGGTGGAGGGTTGCTACTTCCAGATTTGAATGTGTTTTCATGTACAGTGTATCCACGAATGGAGTTGACAATAGGTATGATAGACAAAAAAATGAATTGGAATTTAAGATTTGGGAAATAAGTCCTGCTTGGTCTGAAACTTATTTTCATTTCTTGCTTTCGAGTTCTTAAAATCTAGTGGTCTAATTTCATAATATTTTTGTCAATCATACCTATTGTCTACTCCATTCGTGGACATGCTATGTATGGTTTCTTATGTGTCTAATTCTTTCGGTGATTGTACACTGGCTTGCAATAAAATCACGTACAACTTCTATGTCAATTTGACATGTTTTTAAGATTATTTGTTAATGTAAACTGACTTTAGATTTGACACATGTCATGGGTTTTGTGTAAATGTCTGAATCAAACGAAAACATTTGTTAATAAAATCGATAATAACACGAACAGAAGTAACAAGAAAGATAAATTGGTTATGGTAGTGAATAATATACTGCTGTGTTTCATAAGAGGAAAGCTATCAACCATATTAGATGTAATTATTATTTTATGTTAAGTTCAGTATAATTTGGATTAAATCGTATTAGTAGTCATGGAAGTTGAATATAATTTATCGTCTGACAACTGTACGATAGCCTGGTATCCTAGGTTTCTATTTTAATTGAATGGGGTAGTGACTCAATGTAATTCGTTGAAAGAAAATGAATGAAAATCCTTGGTTACGTGTGGTTGTTGATGAAAAGTCTTAGAAAAAGCTGTGTCATTTCTCATCGAATATAATGAATTAAATCATATTGCTGTGGTATATCTGGTATCGAAGGGGATAAATACATGTGTTTGCTGTTCCGAGTTTAATCATACATCCTGAATGTAACGGAAGAGGTCTGTTTCCCTAAATTTTTGTGGTACCGATGTTATTCTCCTGATCTGAGGCTTTACGTGAATATACAAGCTAATCTGGATTGTCACTACAAGGAAATTTGGAGGTACTCTGGTGTCTGTGTAAACCGATAAACGAGGTATCTGATTAAAGCATTGTTTAAATTTTTATATAAATGAATGTTTAACTTTGATAGTATTTTGAGGTTACTGTTATTTCTTATGAGATTGAAATTTTTTTAAAAGTTACTTTTTCAATTAAAGAATCTAAAATTATACTGGATAATTGATAATATTTGTTTTGAACATTCCAAATAAGTATACTCACCTTGAGTAAGAGTTCTCATACTTTTTATATGTTTCCTATATAAACTTGTTAATGAATTATACATGTTAATAATGATTACACTGTTTTGTTAAAGAAAGTTATTTATTTATTTTTCTTTTTCGTAAAAACATTAGCCGGGAAAATCACAATAATACATATTTGTTGGAGTTTTAAATAAATAAGTACGAAAATTAGTATTTAATTGTAGCAGTATTATCTTCTATAACTTGTTATTGATACGATTAAATTTCTTCAAAGCTCTTGATTCCCGCTTAATTCTTCCCAAGAACTTTCAACTGCTGCCCATAACTCCTGACAACTCCTTTTTGGCACTAGAACAATTTTTTAATTCAGAATTTTTAAATCTGCGGTATGCTATAGAACATGTTGCAGGAAATTTGGTTTCATAAACAACATCTCTCTCTCTGTTTTGGAAGGATTCTTTCTTAAACAATTTACCAATAATTCATCTAGTGCCCCATTTGATTTTCTTGGTTTCCCAGAACCTTCTTTTCTTTTAATACTTCCATCTTCTTCCCATCTTTTCTTGACAGGCAAAACCGTAGCTTTATTTATATTAAATGTATTAGGTACATCTCTCAGTGTATAACCCACTTCGAAGTTTAATAATATTAATATTTTGTTGCTTTTGCTTAAATTTGACATTTTAATTTGACCAATGATAAAGTAGACGTCAAAAGAGAGTCACTTTCACCATAGGTAAAACTAGTCGTACGAGATTTTAGTGCAAGCCTGTGTACATTCTTCACTAATTCAAGGTTTTCTATATCGATATTATCTCCGACATCGTTTATACGCTGCGCAACGCTGGATAATTCAAGTTTCCCACAGCGGTAACTTGCTATGTATTCCTTGAACCTAGTTCCAATCCCACGCTTTGTGTGTCCGATGTAAATTTTATAGCATCCGCTATAACAGATTTTGCAAATGCCCGATTTTTCGCTGAGATGAGGTTGATCTTTCGCGTTGGTGAAGCAAATGTTCACATTTTTTTCTTTTAAAAATGTTAAACTGGTACCAGGGTAAATAATATTGTGAGCATTAAGAGGACGATTCTTTCTTCTTATACCTAATTAACATTTTAGAAACATCAAATTTTATGTATGTAGCAAATGATTTTCGAAAGAGAGACGCAAACTTTTAACCTTTAAGAACACATTTACTGTTTTTATAATTACACAATCTCCAAGAAACAATTCTTTAGTACCAATTAACAAATTCACTAAAACTCATTCAAGCCCATTAGCCCTGGATGTCCTCTCGCATATTAATGAACCAATTAAGATCGCCATTCCGGTCCACGCTTGCATATTATACAATAATAATATCATTGCTGCATTTCGACAATCACAACTCTGACTTGCCCGGTTGCACTAGTTTGACACACATTTCGTTTTAATTATTGAGAACGCAATCCCGCGACGAATACTAATTATTTTCGACACCGTCTCCGTGTGTTGTGGCACCGTTAATAGTGGTATTATTATTGTTCATTAGGGCCGACATCAAGCGTTACACCATCGAGATGACGCTGAAACTGCCCAAGGTCGATGTACGTGGAAAGTACGATGTCGGTGGGAATGTCCTATTGCTCCCAGTACGATCGAAAGGAGATTTCTGGGCGATATTTGGTAAGGAATATATTGTTGTTGTGGTGTTTGGAATTCGAAATTAGTTGAACCGATGAATGCTTACTCAATTATGATTTATTTCTTTGAAGAGTATAAGTACCTACTATAATGTTAAAATGTAGTTACGCATAAGGAAGATAGTGTATTCCAAGATTATTTCTTACAGAGAAATGAATATTTTATTCTTATATTTGTTTTCACAAAGAAAATTTATTTGTATTAAATATAGTAACTTAATATCGGAGTTACTGCTTTCTTTGAAGCGATCAAAATATTTCTTTAAGCATAAATTCTTTTATCCAAATAAATTACCTTGGTAGCAAAAATACATTTTGTTGTTCTTCCTTATCCTGCTTAGAAGCAACAGAGCTTCACCATTTTCTTGATTTTCCAGTTTTATGCTGTTTTAATTTCTTATACAACTTTCAAATCACTTCTATAACGGCTTCGACCTTTCAAACTTTCTTATAACAATTAGTACCTATAATAACTAATAAATTTTAATTTAATATTTTGAACTTGCTGTATCTTGATGTTTTCACATATAAGACTATTCTAGCTAAACTAGGCCTAGAGTAAATTTAAATGTTAATAAGAAAAAAATAATATATATTTTTTTTTTGTTATAATGTTAAAGTACGGTTGCCTTTTACAAATTATTTTATGTTTAAATGCTGATTTAAGTAACAAATTTTAAAGTTTTTGATAAACACCGTTTGGGTGTACAAAAATAAAGATAAAGCATCTTTATAACCTTAAAATTGAAAACCGGCATACCCAAATAAAAAAATTAATTAAGAAAAAAGAGGTGTCCTGTTAAGGGAATAGTTAGTGATTTTTTGGAAATATACTAGCGTGCATATGTGTAATTAAAATAAGTAAGTTCATAATGAACCAATGTGATTTCATTAAAAATATAAAACAAATGTAAGTTCTGTAAGCGAGAACAAAATTTGGAAGAATTGAGTTGTACATATTGCTGTGTACTTATAACTGCTGTGTAATTAATAAATGAACTTGAAAAATGAAAATAACAAGGAAAAGAAAATTAAATTTAGCTAGCTCAACGGATAAAATTTTAAAAGGGCGCAAAAGAACTATTAACCTCAGAGTTACCCTGGCGAATTAAAACTAGAATCTAACTACGAAAAGTAAAATGTAAGTGTAAAAATCTGACTTTCTTAAAAACCCGAAAAAATTAAAAGGTTTAATTAAAAATAAAAGAACAGAATTTTTTAACCCAACGACGTTAATTAACAATTAAATTTTATTATTCAAAGAGGGTTAAATTACAGCTCGTTCAGAAAAAAAAACCGTGGCCTAAATTAAAAACTGCACTTGATTCTAAATTACAATAGGACAATGCTATTTCCTTACAAAGCAAAAGTTTTGTTTGTTTAGGAAGATAATCTTATATATTAATTCAATCCACGTGGTTTCAAATTAAAACAAACTAAATTAAGCGTGAACAATTGCTAGTAATTAACAAGAATGAAAAACTAAATGCAAGCACAATGCTTCTTCTCGCCCAACCGAGGTGATTGATAAAATAAAAACGAAACAGCAAAATAGAAAACCGAAAAATTAACTCTTAAACTATAATGAGAAAAAAAAATTACCTAAAATGTATCTTCCCAAACAAAAATAATAAATGATCTTATATCTATAATGTGCACACATCAATATTCCTTGATTGGCTATATAAAAGAGAATTTATGCGAAATTTAGAAAATCAAAATGAATTACAAAATAGCAACAATGAAATACAAAAATACGTCTACTCACGTTAATAGTCGAACAAGGAACTGCCTGACAAAATTCTACAATCGCTTTTCTAACGAAAACTTGCAACGCAGTCGTACAATTCACCGACAAAATCTAATAGAAAACGCATTAAACAAAACTAGCAAACGCTAGACAAATCAATGAATGGAATTAATTTAAAAAAAAAAACTTAACACTAAATAAATTAAATCAAATAATAAACTCTTAACCTAAATTTATACAAAATAAAACTAAATTTGTGAAAATTCTCTCGGTAAATTGATTCAGCTCGGAAGAAATTACACACATCAAAATATGCAGCTTATAATACACTCGCGAACAACGGGGAGTCTACCACAGCAATATGTAATTCCTTCTTACTTATCTAATGCAACATTGTAAAATAATTCAACAGTGTTGCCTGGCGAGTAGTTTTCTTAATGTTCTGGTCGTGATAGTGTAATTTTAGTGTGGTGAGATCTTGACTACATTTTTTTGATTGTTTTACCATATCTATGACTTGTTGATAAGTTGTTATTTTCATTTTGCTCACTTCTTCCACATCGTCATCCGATCCATCATCAAGTTCCACAATATCTGACGGCTGATTTGTGACAGAGGGCATGTCATTCGTATCTTCTATTAGGTACTAGATTTTCGTCGAAGCTCAAAAAGGCGTTGCATTCTTCAAGCTCTAATGCTGGTGGTACTTTCCACAACTCAGCTAATAGTAACAGAGGAACATTATCATCTGTTGTCAATTCATCTTCTGTGGACATGGTTTCTTGATTTCCAACAATAAGCCCAGCTTTTTGAAAACAGTTTCGAATCGTTTGTTTTGATGCTTGTCCCGAGCGTTCTTTATAAAGTAAATAGCATCTAAAATGTTAATTGATTTGCAAAGTTCATGAGCTGAATTTGAACAATCAATTTTTGCTAAAATAGTCTTAACGACAATTTTATTCCTAATTATACTCTGGTCAAGGGGGTTGACATGCAGATGTGCAATTAGGTGCGAAAAACACCAATTTAACGTTATGCAGTTTCATGTCCCTTGGATCCGAACAGGCATTATCAACAAATAGCAAAATGTGTCTCTTTTCTCTTTGCATTTTGCTGTCTAGTTCCTCCAACCATTCCGTCATTATAGTACCAGTCATCCATGCCTTGCTGTTGGCCTTCCAAGTAACCTGCAATTCAGTAACTTTTATATTTTTGAAAGCTCTAGGTTTAGCCGCATAACCTATAACTAACGACTTTTCTTTGTCACCAAGCATGTTAACACAGTGCATGATGGTGACTCTTTCTTTTGATACTTTTGCCGCCGACGCATTTTTCCTGTTTTAAATGTAAAGTCTTGTCAGGAACAGCACGAAAAAGCAGCCCGGCTTCGTCGGCATTGAATACATCCCTCGGTGAATAATTTTTAAAAATTTACGGTAATTTATTTAAAAATGTTGCTATATCTTCCACCTTAACACTAGCTGCCTCACCAGAAATAGCTTTGAAACTTATATTACGACGCTTTCGAAACTTATCTAACCATCCACAAGATGCGTTAAATCCAGTATAGTCTACACTTTCAGCAATTTCTTTAACTTTACTCTTCACTATGGGTCCTTTAAATTAGAGAACATTAAAATAAAACTTGCCTTAGTATCCCAAAATTTTACCTGACAGAGGAATTCCTTTACTTCTTGCTTTGATAAACGTCTCATAACACATTCTGTCTACATCTGCACCCCCTTTCTTAATAAAGCATCGTTTCTCATTAACATTAATATTGGAGTGCCACATTTTCAATAGATCGTCTCTATTGATAAATGTTTGCTGATTGTTGGTGTTTATTTTCCAATTGTTATGATTTACTACTGAAAATTGGGGGTTATGATTTACTACCTGAAACTTACCAAAATTTCAGCTTTGTGACTCAGCTCCTTCAAAGTGTTGCAATGTTTTTGGTAGGCAGTTTAGATTAAAAGGAAAATACTACTAAACTGGCTGGCCTCCCCACAGGAATAAAAATTTAAATATTTTATTTTCCAGTAAACGTAGACGTTTATGCCAAAATCTTCGGACGAGAAACCCTCAAGGATAACACCAGATACATGGTGGTCGACAAATTAAACGTGGATTTCAAGATAAACAAGAGCCGATTCAGGATAAGGGACAGCATCAATCACGGGAACATACTAGGTAAAGCGAAAAATACACTAAAGCGTGAGAAATGATTGTCGTAAGATTTACATGTTAAATAGGTCAAGCGATGAACCAATTCCTGAACACGAACGCGGATGAAATCATCGCCGAAATGAAGCCAGCGGCGACTGACAGCATCTCCAGACATTTCAAATCATTCCTGAACAAGGCTCTGCAACGGCTACCGATCGACGTGTGGCTGCCCGACTCGTGAGCGTGACATTGTGTCCGTCTTTATCTGTAAAAATAAAAATAGCGGTCTTAGAATGTGTTTCTGTATGAATGGATAGTTTTCTTCGTCGTCTTCGGTGATATTAATAGAATGTAATTAATTGCTGTTTCCATACGCTTTGTATATATTTTGCGTTCTGAGATACGGATTGATGATGAAAACAATACAATATATACTTTTAGCGTTTTATAGATAGGTCATGTATGTTCTGGAATTAATTACTTTATACGTCACATGTTAGGTTTATAATAAAATTTTATTTATTAAAGCTCCTGTTATTTATTTATTAAATCCATTGTGCAATACTGTGGATATCAGTTCCAAACAATTCAAATAATTAATAAAAAATAAACATAAAGTTAATAATATATTGATATTTTTTTCTTACTATTAAATTAAAACACTATAAGCGTTTCGAGTTTTTTTCTTCTGTTACATGTTAAAAAATATAAAATTTAAAAAAATATATGAGATCACTTTGAAATAAACAGCAGAAAAATAACTTTTAAAGGATTTGAGGCTTAATAGAGGATACTAAAATAAACATTTTTAGCCGAGAAAATATAGGTCAAAATAGGTAACAATCACAATTATTATTTTAATAATTACTGCAGTACTAATAATTGTGTTATTGAAGAAGAGTTACCTTTCTTTAACTTTAAAAGAACTTTAATTCCTAACAGAAAAATTAAAAATTATACATTTTTGATCTATCGATTCTTAGTAAAAAAATGTCTATTCTGATTCAAATTTTTAAAATTCATTTTTCGCACCCTATATAATAAAAATGTTAGTGTGGTTGTTGATAAAATCAGCAGTTTTTGTTTTAACATGAAATACGTTTTCTTTTGTTATGTAAAAATAAAAATTACTTAAATATATCCAAAAAAGACTTTATCGAGTTTTGGTAAATGGGTTTCTGAAAAGTATGGTTGCTTTATTGAATTATATAATTAATTTCTTGATTAAAGTTCGCTCGTAAATTCTAATCTATAAGAAAAGAAAAGCGATTGTTTTGACACAGATTCTTTTTCAATACAGCACAAACTTTGTCTTCTTGAGACTGGTGAATTATTATAAAGTTGTTATAAAAATTGTCACGTAAATAATTAAATACATAATTAAAACTTACGCTAATCATTACGATGAACAGGAGTATATATTATATATTATATGTTAAAATATCCTTCAAGAGTAGCAACTGCGTGCGTAAGGTCTATTCATCATGTCTTCCTGTTACCGTCGGAGTTCCGCAGGGTTCAATATTAGGGTCAATTTTATTTTTAGTTTTTATCAATGACATTGTTTTATTTATGCGACAATCCCTTTTTATATACGCCGATGATACATCATCCATTGTCGTCGGCAGGAATCCTGTGGAGGTACAAATTGAAGCAAATAGACTTCTTAGTGAGCTGGCCCGATGGTTTACTTCCAATAAGTTAAGGCTTAATTTAACTAAAACTAATTACATGTATTTTCATACTTCGCGCTATTCGATAAATACTGCAAATAATGTAATGTACAGCAGTTCATAGCTCTGTATATGAAACAACAATTAAATTTTTAGGCATGACTCTGGATGAACATTTGAATTGGAGGTCGCACTGTGAATGTCTTATTAAAAAGATTAACACTTCTTGTTATCAAATTAGAAATTTAAAATATGTGTTGCATTCCAGTGACTTATTAAAGTTTTATTATAGTGAAGTCTATTCGCGAATAACCTATGGCATAGTATTCTGGGGCTCGTCAGTACTATCACGGGATGTTTTTATTGCCCAAAAAAGGGTTGTGAGATGTTTAGTGGGTATTGGACGTTACGAATTCTGTCGCCCGCACTTTCAGAGATTGGCTATTCTACCATTGCCTAGTATATACATTATGGAATTGCTCTGTTATATATTTGATAATCAATTAACGTTTTTAAAATGTTCTGACATCCATAATTATAACACAAGAGCAAAAGAGAACTATAAGGAGCCACTAAACAGACTGGAAATTACTAGACGATCCCCTGCTTCGATGGGAATCAAATTATTTAATTTGTTACCAACCCATATAAAGTCTCTTGCCGGTTTACGAGTGTTTAAACGTCGACTAAGGGCGTTGCTTCTTGAGCACTGCATCTACTCCGTTGAGGAATTTATCTCTATCATGTCAAATGTGTAGTATTTTAAGTTTTATATTTATTGTGTGATTGTAATCTGTAAACATTGACAATGTGTCTTCAGTATTGCTACTGGCATACACAATAAAAGCTCTATCTATCTATCTATACG
This sequence comes from Protaetia brevitarsis, assembly GCA_004143645.1. Lineage (NCBI taxonomy): Eukaryota > Metazoa > Arthropoda > Insecta > Coleoptera > Scarabaeidae > Protaetia > Protaetia brevitarsis. The sequence goes on from RXPK01000342.1 coordinate 81,636, forward strand.
CAATAAAGTAATTCAAAACTATAAATTATAATAACGTTAAAATTTTATAGATTTAAAATTGAGAAGTGATCGCTATTTTGGCCTTCGTGCTATCCTAATTTTTTGTTGATTTATTATAGAAACGATTTATGCAATAAATAGATCATAAAATTAAAACTGAAATTAAAAAAAATAACAGTATTACCTTTTTACATATTAATCATAAAAAATAATTTAATTAAAACAAAATTTTAACTAAATGATATTAACGATTTAATTTACATGGTTGATGGGCGTTACCTCAATTCTCAAAAAAAATAGTGTTATTATTATGTAAGCTGACAGAGCTACAACTTTAACAACTTCAATTTTTCACCTTGACGCTATTAACAAGGCAACATTTGAGCGTCATTTTCTGGAGTCTCTGTATAATTACCTATGTTATCTTGTATAAAGTATTTGATAATAATAATAACAATATATCAAAATGTCTAAAAATTAATAACCAAATAAGAAGGAAATAATGAAAACAGCACCAGTTTTTTAATGAAAATGCCGGTTTATCGCTAAATTACCAGTAATTTTTTTTTCACGTGTGACATTAATGGGGATTTCCAAAGAAAATAGGAGTATAAGTTAGGCTAGCATAATACATATTTTGCACAATCTTAAGGCATAATATTAGAATTTTTTTATTTAATTATTTTAAACAGTTGTTAGAAGTAAAAGAGTTATTAAGGTTAATTTTAATATTATTTTACAATAATGTTGCATTAATGTCCTCTCATAATATGATGTATTTCAATTGCTATTAATTTAAATACGTGAAATATTGTTCTTATATATTATTATTTTTAAATATTAAAAAATGAGACATTTACTTACTCTTTAAGAAAACGATTTTAAACTTTTAAAAACCTTAAAAAACTCCAGAAAACAAATCACATACGCTAATTCAACTTTTTTCGAGAGTTAAATAAAATCCACACAAAAAAAAACCATAAAAAGAGAGAACTGAAATTGCACTTGTTGACAAAGGCAGGTAGGAAGAGTGGGGTGTTTTGTTTCCTACCGTCCTAGCAACAACTGAACATTAATCTGGCTTTTCTTTGCGTTGCTTTTCGTTATCCATCTCGTTTGAGACTTATTTTCTTTTATTTTCTACACGACTTTTTTCCAATTTTTTTGTTGAAATTTTTTTGATTTCTCCTTTTTTGACTAACCCGGTGGAATGGAGGTTATACGTTTCTAATCAAAAAATTTGTCAGTTTCTTTTCTGTATTCTCTATTCTAGGGCATTACAGCGGCTCTCACTCTCAAGAAAATTTAAATTAAAATTAAACAAAAAACATCTCCCATAAAATTAATAATTGGGTATATTGTTACTTATACTTAGGTACCTGTTTTTTTTTTATTTTCAATGTCCTTTTAGACGTTTAAATATCTATAAATACAATATTTCGTACATAAAAATTTCTGGTATGGATTTTCATTTACCGAATTACCAGTAATTTTTTTTTTACCGAACGTTTTTTGGTCAATTTATTGGTTAACAAGAAATTAATTATATAATGAAATACATTTAATAAAACTATAACAGCTAAACATTGAGACGATATCTAATTATAAAAAGTGATCTACCGTTTCAGTAAACCGCTAAAGTGGGATATTACTGAAGTAGTATATTCAATGTTTGTTCTAAAAGATTTCTTAAATCTAAATTCCTATAAATTAAACAAAATTGATTTACAAATATTAAATCCTATAAATAACAAATTGATTTAATACAATTACCAACATCAAAGATAATACCGAAATTTAACAATTTCAGTAGTATCTAAACTATATAGCATTACGTATATCTGGAGCAACTTTGATTGCGCATCATCGAAAGAGAAAACATATTCATTTACTAATTGCTGGATCAACTAGCATAATTGATAATATATTATATATTGTAGTCTTCTAGTAACTCATAGCCGTAAATCAAATTGCTAATACAAACTGGATTATCAGAGAGTCACAAAAAAAGCGAAAAAGATACCAAATGTATAAATAATCCTCTTAATGTAACTTTTTATCATGTCACATGCACGACTTCAGTGCATCTTTCACATAAACTAATTACGCATATAAATTTAATATTATCCATAATTTTCAATACGAAACAACTAATTAATGGTCAGTGATTTATATCCGCCGAGCAACCGAAATTTTGTTAGGATCATATGTCAGCGTGCGTAAGACAAAATATTGATAAACCTCCGATTTTTATTTTTTTACGAGCAAAACGGCCGTTTTGTTGACTCGCCGTGACGTTTTAGGTTGTGCATTAGTGAAAAGTTCATTCTCTGATAAGAGTTTTCGTTCTTTTCGTATATAATTGGTGCCACCATAGATGGCGAGTGTAGATAATTGTGTGAAGGTTCGTTAACTATTACGTCGAATTTACTTCAACTTTTGCCACGTGATTGCTACTAGAAGTGCCTTTAGAAACTGCACTCCCATAGCAAGTCGATAGTCTATAAAAGCTTGCTTATTGGAATCAATTCAATTTTAATTGATTTTTCCAAAGTTCACCCAAGATCCACACGTACATCAAATATGCACACAGATATATTATTAATATAATTTAAATAAAGTAATATTCCTATGCAACAAACAGCGGAAAAATCTCATGCAGCATAGATATCAGAGTTATATATATAATACCCCAGACAAGGATGGAGACAATACTAAAGTAGTGAATACATTAAATAAATCAATTGTTACATGGAAATCGATGCGTCAGCAAGTATTAACAATAATTAAACAATGTGTTCTATTATGTTTGTAAGAGTAATGAAATAATTATTTTATGCATTCAGCAAAAACTCTTAGAATCGAAACTTATACAAATTATTTTTTTCTTTCTGTAGTGCTTTACCAACTGTGTTATAAGCGATTACTTTTATTGACCAATCTGATAATTTCTTCCTATACCAGTAAGAAAAAAGGTCACTATTTTAATATACTGGTTATTTTCGGTTCATTATCTGTTTACACATGATTGAAAATTTGTTTTAAGGAAATCCAATACCCTGGTGGTTACTAGAATATGTATTTTCGATCAGTTTGACAACGTAAATAAAACTTTGCGTTTTCACAAATACTCTTATTCTACCTAGAAGCTCTTGTTGAAGTTATATCACGTAAAACTGATACCATTAAAAATTCGCTTATTTATTACATAATTTTGTTAGGAGAGTGATTGTGGATGGACTAAAAAAATATACTTTCAAAGTTAGGTTCATCTCTCATTGCAGGCAACAACAATTTTTTAAGAAACTCCAAATATAAATATGTTAATTCATATTTTCATTTAAAATATACGAACCATACATTTTCCATTTTCCATAGATAACACCACAGCACACATTAACCTTTTTGCGATACTAACTTCTAGTTGCAATTTTGAAATTAGGATTTTCTCTCGACCAAAATCTATAGTTTTGCTTTGCAATCTTCTCATTGGTTGTCAATGTGGATTCATTCGAAAAAAATAATGTTTTTACAGAAATTTCGATTTAGAAACTGATCTTCACCTACCCACAAGCAAAAGTCTAAACGCAAATCACCATTTCTTAATTCATGTACGAAAAGATTAAATTTTGTTTTCTTTAAAAAAATCTTTGAAAATGACATTTGCTAATTAACGGATTTAACTGTGCTAATCCTTGTTGTAAGAATAATTTTGGATTTGTTTCTACAGAATCTAGAGCCAGTATCGCTGTAGCGTCTTCATCATCGTGTACCCTCTTTCTTTTCTTAATGTCATGTACCTGTTCTTTCAAATTTTTCTATCAAATTTTGTAAAACATTAACGGACGCGTGAACATTAGGAAACTTCTGTTGAAATTTTTGAATTACAAAGTTATAAGAAGCCTCACCAGTTCCGTAACATTGAACGAGATAAAATCTTTGTTCGAAAGTTAGCACTAGTATGAAGTAGGTTTCAATAAAGATTCACAAATACGTAACGACATTAACAAATAACACGTAACTTGATTTAGTTATTAAGGATAATCTGATTTAATCAAAAACATAAAACTTTTTGCTTAAAATTTTATGTGGTTTTAATTTTCTGTGCTTATAAAAAAAACATTATAAAGAATCACATTTTTGCGTTAAGTTCCAAATAAAGAAAATCCTGGTTCAGTCCATCTGCGACACAGTATATATATTTAAAATTATTATTATTATTATTTAAAATATTGACGTACCCAATAACTAATTTAATAATAATATTAATTATTCAACATTATTATTACATATTAATTTGATTTGCTATTTTTCTGTAGTAACTTCTGTTACTGGCGTGCATTTTCTCTCAAGCACCTCTGTCAATTTAAATCACCTCCGCCACTGATAGCTTCAGTTCGCGCATTCTACGTTGACATTATGATGACGTAATATGTATTTCTTATATTGAGACTACTCTACTTTAGCATATTTTTAACAGAAAATGTACTTTACCTGAAACAAAAATAGTTTTTGTTTAAGTATTTTTAAAAAATACGAAGTAAACTAATAATAAGTTTCAGACAAAGAAAGGCTTATTTTCCAAATATGAAATTCCCATTCAATTTTCATGTCCCTTCTATTGTTAGTATTTAAGTCTATTAACCTTCGAATTTGTCACTTTGACAGATATGTGACAGATGCATATATTTTTAATTATTACATCCACTGTTTGATCATGGCCACCTAGAATCTACACATGTACTCGTAATGATTATGCTGCGACAGTTTTTCTGCAATATCTCATAAACCATTCATTTCAGGTAAAAACGGTTTTTAAGATTTAAACGTATTTTTTGACGGTCGATCGATTGGCGCAGAGAAACTTAAGGGTTGTTTTTTAAAAAAAAATAAGTTATCACAAATTGAAGGTCTTTTCTTTTGCTCCCTCTCTTTCTGCAGTCAGTTTAATATTTCTTAATTTCTTTGTTGGAAATAGATACCCCGCATTTGCTGGCTATTATTTATAATGTAAATAAATGAAAAAATTGCACGTTACCAACTGCAAGCAACTTAAAAGTTCGTGTACCACCGCATAATACAAAATCTTGCCAAGCATAAAGATTAAGGGCATGGTATGTTAGATAAACTTAACCTAAAATTCAAAGTAGAATCGAATATAATAATAAAAATACTACCTTTCCATTTGAAATAACAAAGTTGGCAAGTACTTCCGGTATTAGGGAACATTACCGGAAGTCGAAAATATTTTAGCTAAACTAACCTACACCCACAGGCTCACTACAAAAAATTTTTAATCTCGCATTTATTTGCTTCTCCATAAACTTTTAATGGAAGCTCATCGTGACACACACTGTATAATTTTTAATAACAAAATATTTCGATTCTAAACTCTTGCATGAACTACAATTAAAATTTGGGTGTAAATTTCAATGAAATTTAATAAAGACAATAAAATTCGAATTATATGCTTACCTTGAAATTACGTACATTATTGAATTTGAAGTATGTACAAAAAATTATACAACTAAAAACTACAATTTAGTGCAAATGACGTACAAACATTAATTAGTGCTTTTGGAGTTATTAAAGAAAAGAAGCAAAGCAATTTTCATCTATGGTATTTTTGATCATATTTCATATTAACCCTTGACGTTTTGTAATTAAAATAGTTTTGTCGTTTCACGATGTAATGACATTTGTTTGGCATTTCACTTCAAGAAAATTTCCTTGCAAAACGATTTTTTCGTTATAATATTCTGAAAGATCTAAAGAAACCGACTCTATATATTGTAATTTCTCTTCTTAATTGTCCTTTAAGTGAAGCACAGGGTTTAAGATGAATTGTAATTATTTAACTTTTCATAAATAAAGTACATGCACGACCTACAAAATATAAATAGTGTAATTGCTAAAATATGCTTGATTGGAAAATTCTATTAAATAACAGGATAAACATTTAAATTTAGATTGGGGATATTTTCCAAATCTGCGGTAATTTACAGCAAAAAAACTGAATATTCAAATAAAAAAAAACGGATTTACATTCTCGATAAAGACATTTAAGGTCAGAAGGTGTCAAAATCTGTATATTGCATTTTTATTGCCAAAATATATACTGCACTCGTCAAATCTTCCACAATCTCCATACCATAATTAAGGGTCACTGATGATGTTAAGAACACGACAATTAATCAAATTGTACGCGATAAACGCATGTACACGAAACATGAGTATACCATTATCTATGGCATTTATGACGTAATTCGACTTTGTAGAATTATATATATATATATATATATATGTATATAAATAACTTTGAGATGCTTTTTATGCGAAATATATATTATAATTATCTGTTTCATTATAATCTGTTATACCCTTAGAGAAAATTAGATACAAGTTCAAAATTCCCAAACACAATCATACCAGTTTTTAAAAAATAAATAATAATTTATGGAATATTTTATTTATATTTTGCTACTTCCTGTCTACAGCAATATACAACATTATTGCATTTTTGTTTATGAATTATCATAAATTTTTCCTTGAAGGGATTCCAATAGGAATTAATATAATTATTATATTAAACAAAATTTCAACTTCAGATTAACATAACTCAATATTTTACTACCTATCTATTTTATTTGGAACAATGCAAGAATTTATCACTTTCCCTCTAACAGTAGGTGAAGATTTAATCGAAGCAAATATGAAGGTACAAAAAAAAACTCACTAGATTTCGAATATTTTCTTATACATTTATGTGCATTTATTTCTGACAGTTTACAAACAATATTTTGTGATTACAAAAGTTGATAAGTAACGAGTTTTATCGGAAGTCATATTTGTCTACGTGATTACTACATTTGAACACACATTTTGGAACGTGTTAGTGGCAAATCAATAATTGTCAAAGTTGACTTTAGAAGTGTAAATACCACCAGAATAAATAATACATCACAGGATCGTATATTTTCCCAAATAAATAAAAATATGATAGTGCTATTATTAATTATTTAATTAATAAAAAAATCTCTATAATGTTTGGCAGCCATCAACTATTTTTTTTTTTAAATACACATTAACGATTACCTGCCAACAAAAATTGCTGTATTTTTTAAATTAATAACGTTGTGAATTTATTACATTTATCATGTAAATAATAGATTTGTTAAATTTAATTAAGAATGTAAAACTAAGTATTTTTTTCTCGTATTTATTGTTGTACATTAAATGTAATTTTATTAGTGAGCTATTGATTTGCATAAAAAAAAAACAAAAATATAAGAATCTCCTTAAAACAAATTTTGTTATTAGATAAAACTATAGTTAAATAAGTGAAGTGTTACTTAACCCAAGAAACTAAATGTAGTTGGGTATCTATATCCATTGTGTTGACAAGGAAAACTATTAGTAAGATCTTTTGCAATGCGGTCGAAATATTTAATAATTCATGCCTTAGCATCCCCCAAGAGCTTTCGCCAATTACAGGGGGCATCGGCGACCATGAGTTATTATTATGCCTGCGCCCGTGGAGCGACTTAAGATGTTCGTCTCTTAGAACTTGCCAAGGAGTAAGGGAAACCACGAAAACCTTACTTTGATAGCAGTGCGTCGGGCTCAAACCGAGGACCCCGCGACTGATAGCCAAGCGTACAAGCCACTAGACCATCAGCCGGGTTTTTCAACAGATAACACATACAATGAATTTTCCGGTAAAATTATTTTCAAAAACACGAAATTCGCAGTGTAATTGGTCATTGGGTTATATTCCACTTAGAAAAGTACTGGCATTGAGCTAATCAAAATTTAATTAACTTAGCAGTACAGTTTTTTGTATATGGCACACCAAGATTTGCTATTGCACAAAAAAAACCTTCAATAAATATTCTTTTAAAGATATTTTAATTTTTTTGATATTTTCGCATTCGTTAATCTGGACAGGCAATGCTTTAACTAACTTTAAACCTATGCATTCTAATGGTTTCTTGGTGATATTAAATCTAGCAAAAACAATGGGAAAATCCTCGTTCGATCTTGTATTGTAATAGTGAACATCACCATTTCTAACAAATCTGTCCGTATTTTTAAAAACATACACATTTCTAAAAATGTATAAACCTGTAAGTGTTAATATTTTGTGTTGCCTAAGTATATTTCTACACGCATGCGTTGTGCCTACTCCTGCCATTATTCTCAGTATATGTTTTTGCGTAATGAAAACATTTACCCACTAATGCTGGTTGTCTCAGAAACACAACCCGTAACATAATCTAGATTACACCAAAGCGCAGTGGTTCGTCACAAACTGTTCAGGTGTGAGTTGGTATTTCACGTTATGGAAAAGGTATGTTAAAGAGTTTAATTTAGCAATGAATTGTTCAGAATAGCCTTTCCAGTTTTAATTTTGATCAAGTATAGCTCAGTGCTTTCATAATTACTAGGGCTGAATTGTACAAGATATAAATGATTCTGAAACAGATCGATGATTTTCCCTTTTTATATTTATTTTTTTATTTGCATGTTCTACCACACAGAAAGAACTTATAACCTAACCCAAATACTATATAACAAAAAATCAGGTTGACACATTAACCTCAACTCAAAAAAAAAAACACCCTTCAAAAAGGAAGAATAACATTAACTTTAGTATTAAGAAGAAGAAGATTCAGTGATGAAGCGACATTCTGATAATTATGAAAAACTATGAATTACGCTTTATGTTTATTAAGCGATAGACCATGGTTTCATAGGCGGCCCTCCAGTTTACTATACAATAATTCATTCCATCTATGTTCCAGACATCTCGATCCCTGCCAGATAAATTGTAGACGTATCGTCCGCGTAAAAACTGAGGTGAGCTCCGCATTCGCAACAATATTTTCTATATCATTTATATAAAGTAAGGATCGGGCCAAGTACCGACTCCTGTAGCACACTTAATTCCTTTTTTTTTACTCGGCAATACAGTATGTTTGACACAGTCGAATTTCCTGCTGAAATCACAAAAGATCGCCACAGGACACTCGCTTCCGTCCACGAACCTTACTGATGTAAAAGGAGTCTGTAGCAGTAAAAGTCGATTTGTTCTGCACAAAACCATGTTGATTCTTAGTAATTATTTCAAAACATTCAAAAACCTTAGAAAAGAACCTAAGTCAGGACAACTGGCCTGTAATTGTTTACATCATGTGGACTGCTTTTCTTAAGTACCTAAAATTATTTACTGAGTGAGTTCAGTTCACATCTTCGGGGAAACCCCGTTCAGAAACGATACATTAATGAAATATTGGAGGGGGTTAACAATAATGTTTGTAACTCTTCTAACTATTACTGCTGGGACATCATCCACACCTGCAGACCATTTAGATTGAATATTTTTTAATAAAATTGAAGTAACTTCCTCCACCATCCGTCAAAGGAGACAAAAAAAGAAGAAAGGTTGGCAAACAGTTTTGTCCATTTTTAACAGATCTGTTTTGGTTCTTGTTTGATATAGAACATATATGAAACGCCCTCCTGAGAACACTGATCGGGCGGTTTTGTGCTAATAAACTATCACTTACTTTGAAGAAAACTAAATATATGGTTTTTCACACAAAACATAGGCATGCTAACATTGGAGGTATTTCAGGAACAGAATTCAAGACCTAATTTAGCAAGAACTAATTATACCAAGGTTCTGGGGATTATCTTTGAGCACACTCTTATGTGGAATAAACATTGTATGTACTTAATGAGAACCTCTCTCCAGTAAAAGCTATGTCTTCCGCTGCTTACGCTCACAAGTTACTATGGTATGCTTTATAACGTTGTATTACCCAGAAGTGTACTCGAGGCTGCAATATGGAATACTGCAGGCTGTTCATAGAGTGTTTCTCCAACCTCAAACCCATAAAAATGGATGGGCAAAATATAGACTGGAGAACGGAGGTTAAATATCTAGGCCTTACCCTAGACAATAAACTTCTATGGAACAAACATGAACTTGAAGTAACCAACAACGCCAAAAAAGCGCTGATGGTGTGCAGAAACTCTGCAGGGGAAATTAGGAATGCAACACAAAATACCGCTTTGGATGTATACACCGATAGTGAGACCGATCATCACTTATGCATCAGTACCTTGGAGCAAAAGAACTAATTTGGCCACCGCGAGAATTAACCTCTAGAAAGTGCAAAGATTAGCATGCGTATGCATTACTGGGGTTATGAGAACATGTCGAACAGCAGTTATTGAGGTAGTATTAGATCTTACCTCTCTCCATATTGTGGTGGAGGGCGTGGTAAAAGAACCACACTCAGAATGGTCAAGGAAGAAATGATTGAGCATAAGCCTCTGGCGATGATCAAACATCTAAAAACAAATCAGCTTTGTGAAGGAATTCACCACAAAGATTTGTAACAAGAGCGAATGGCATCCTAACACCATCTTGAAATTGAATAGAAATGCCATTAAATGGCAGAACAAGTAATAGGAAAATGGGGAAAAACCAAGTTCAATATTAATAGAAATTAACGATAACAGGAGATTATCACCATGTCTGATAATAGCCAAAGACGATGAGCGCCTGGAAAGCCATAGGGAGTTAAAGGAGCTAGAAAAGGAATAAAGCAACCCTCATGTGGGTCCGGATCAGCAGGAGTGAAGGAAAGAATAACAATAATCTGCAAAAAAAGGACTGGAATACCTTTTGTAGGGCCTCAACCCTTTTGCGAGATAAGTAGCAGTACAACACTGAAGAAACTGAAAGAGAAATATAGCAGAGAAAATCTAAGTATTGGGAGAATCTCCAGGGAATAAGGCAAAGTAAAATTCTTCTGGGAACCGATAACCAGAAGGTGTTTACAGAAAGCATCAATCTGAGTAAAAATAATGTTCCCATATTAACAGGAATACTTTCAGTTCATTGCAAACTAAAAGGACATCTGAGCTCTCAGCTCGGATTCACAAAGGAATCAGAATGTAGATTTTAGGAGGAACAGGATGAAACACACATCCATCTCCTCTCAAATTGCGTAGCACTATGCAACTCAAGGGCGTTGTAGCTGGGAGCAATTGAAATCGAAGGGGGAAACTGAGGACTTTTGATATCCTACACTTTCTGAAAGGAATAAGATTGGAAGGCCAGCTGTAAAACAGCAAGAATAGGGGACACAATACTGTGTACTGATGATACCAGCATAAATGCAAAATGAAAAGTAAAAAAAAAAAAATGAAAATTTAAATTTACTACTACAATTAAACTAATCATGAAAAATAAAATGTGGGCGTTTGAAAAATTTACTTTCTTTGAAATCCCCAAAGATTGAAATGGTTGATTCAAAATTAAAAAACAGAAATTTTGAATGACGTTAACAATCATTAAATTTATTTATAAAAAAAAAAAAAAACATTTAGTTACAATTAACACAGGAAAAATCAAACCTTGGACTGAGAGTCCTGGCCAAAATCAAAACCTGCCTGAATCTAATTTACTAAAGGACAATGCAAGTCCTTAAACAAACAAAAGACAAATTTGTTCTAGAAGAAAATCCTACTTCACAAAAAATCCACGTGGTTTCAAAATTTAAACCAAACAAAATTAATTTAAACGTGGACAAACAAGTATATAATTAAAATAGAAATTTAAACACAAGCACAAACCTTCTTTTCACCTAAACCGAGGTGATTAACAAAGAGAACTAATTTGAAAACTAAGAAACGGAAAATTAAACTCTTTAAACTAAAAAAACAACATCTTCTAGAACAATATATAATAACTGATCTTAACACATCCGACTTGTGTACACAACAAAATATAACAGCAATTATTAATAAAAGAGTTCCTTGAAGGATGATAAAAATTTCAAATTAAACGAACAACATTTTTAAATAAAAATGAATTTACCAAAAATGGCAGCAAAGAAAATAAAAAAAACATGTACTTACTCCGCAATCTTTCAAGAAACTGAGTGCCTCTGGGTAACACGGTCGCATAAATATAAAATTTACAATTGCGTGCCAAAGTAGCGCATGAATCGCAAAGAAAATAAAAACTAGAATATTACAATGAACTATATACAATATGGTAACGCAAAAATGTACAACTGAATGATTTAAATTTTAAACAGAACAATTAAAAATAATTCCATCCAACAATCAAATCAATTAACAAAATCTTATCCAAAAATAAAACATTAATTTCTGAGAGAATTTGCCCGACGCATCGACAAAGATTGATTTCAATTAATAAAATAACACTGACTTTACGAACCCCGGGGTGCCAGACCACAGCAATACTCATACACGTAGGGTGTTTCTATCCCAAAATGCGATTACAACATCCTTTATAAGGGCCAATTACACAGAGACTTGCCGACCAATGTTTTGTAAATTGGGTATTTTACCTCTTGCCTGTATCTACATATTGGGAATTGCAGGATATGTCTACAAAAACCCTTGTTTTTGCTCTTTGTTAAAAATTTTGGTTTGAGAAGAATGAGCATTAGAGTTATTAATTAGTTGCCAGATGAGATTGAATTAAGTTTTACTTTTCGTCTAGTTTTTTGACTTGTTACATACACTTTTATGTCTCCATAACTAAATAGAATTATTATTATTATCTAAGGTAAGTAAGGTTTCAAAACCATAGCTTATAAATATGTTTCTGTAATATATTTTAAAGCCACTGTTCAATGAAGCTATTCCAAAATGTAGATAAGTTTCCCTCAGATGATGCTCTCACATCCCATTACAATAACCGTCCGATTGTGTGTCGCTAGTGTCATAAAAATATTCACAATACCAATGGCTTTATCGTCACTACGATGCGAAACAGATGAACCTTTTCAACTTTGAACCGAAACCCCACATTCAGCACTTATTCCCCGACCAATCCCGACGTTCCGTTTCGAAATTCCCGCCCGTACATCTGTCGGGGCCAATAAACTTGCTGCAGAATCTATCTCTTCGGCGTAAGCGCACAGCACAATCGCGGGATGATGCGCCCTCACGCGCCCGTTAAAAACAGAAATCCTCAATTTGGGGATTTCAGTCTCATCCTAAACTCCCTCAATCCATGGACACGTTCGCACGTAGCTCTCCAGAGGCTCCTCTTATAGTGCAGTATTATTTCGCGCTTTCGATATTTAGTATTAGTTCGAGCGATGATAAATAGGATCTTCTTCTACAATAATTACTTAATCCTGCAACAGTTGTCGAATTTCCATACGAGTTAATTGAGGTGTATGCGCACGGGGAATTGAAGGAAGATACTTTTAAGTTTGGTGCGTTCGAGATAGTAAACAAGACGAAGTCCTTCGCGCGAGAGGAAAGAGTAGTGGTCAGATAAAAAGTACTGTTAATTCGCGACGGAAGCGAAAAGACGAGATAATCAGAGACAATCTGAAACATGAAAACGATGGGTTTTACGAGGAGACAGTGGTTGACATTGATTGTTATAAGCGTTGCCGATTTCTGCAATGCCATTTGTGTTTCCCTGCAGGCGCCTTTTTATCCTCAAGAGGTAAGTTCTTGTCTAGTATATCGCGTTTTTTTTTTGTCAAATACAATGCATGAATGTGTGACATTTAAGCGAAGGGCTTTTTGGAATTATATATATACATTGAATGAATAATTTTTCAATGCATTTATTTTAATTCTAATAAAGAGAAACTTTAAACTATAATTTATTAAATTTAGAGTGGGGCAGAATCGTATGATTGTAAGTAAAGGACTATCTTTTTGTGTGAAAAATGAAATAATTACATATATGTTACTTACTTCTACAAATGATTTATTCCTCATTTTTATACGATGTGGTTCGAATTTCATTTAGATTGCTTCCACTACAATGTTTACATTTTTTACTAATGCAAACATAAGAATATTTAAATAAACACATGTTTTAAGAACAAATATGTGCTTATGTGTATTTCTTTAATCAGTTATTTGTTGTATAACGCAGTTATTATATATAGTATAGCCTTATTAATGCTTAAAAACAAAAAGAGGTGTTAGACAGTTCTGCTAGATACTTCTTTTTGTCTCAATAACTCTTAGAAATCAAAATAAGTCAATTTTATGGAACAACTTAGGAAAAAGGAATGTAGTTCAAAAATATATTCATCATACGTTTAGCCCTAACATTTTAGAAAAATCTAAACTGATATCTGCAATATAGCATATTTAAGTAGCAGAAGATATGAAGGAGGAATGGGCCTTTTCGTATTTCTTATTCTTCTAGAATTAATATTCGTAAAAATTTAATATACCTCTACAGACAATTGTAAAAACGAGCAATGTATGTTGAAAAAGATTTGAAGAATAAATTAGCTCATTTAAAAGCCAATTTCTAAATTCCTATCTTTCTTAGCCAAGGGTCATTAAAAGCATGATTTATTTTACCTAAGTTTCCTTTGGAGTGGGTTGAGAACGAACAAAAATCGAAAAACAAGAGATTTTGGACAGAGTTCGTATGCATTCTAAATTTTGCTCTAACATTTTAGAAAAATTTAAAGCTGAATATTGCATATCTTTTTTCTAGAAAGCTTAATATTTCCGAAAATTATCATACGGATAATTGCAAAAACGAGGGACGTACGTCAAAAAAGACTTGAGGAGTAAAATAGCCCATTTTAAAAGTCAATTTCTAAATTCTTAGCTTTGTTAGTCAAGAGCCATTAAAAGCATGATTTATTTTACCCAATAGTTTCTTTTGGAATAGGTTGAGAACGAACAAAAGATTGAAAAGCAAGAGATTTTGGGCAGAGTTCGTATGCATTCTAAATTTAGCTCTAACATTTTAGAAAAATTTAAAGCTGAATATTGCATATTTTTCTAGAAAGCTTAATATTCCTGAAAATTACCATACGGATAAGTGCAAAAACGAGGGATGTACATCAAAAGAGACTTGAAGAATGAATTAGCCCATTTGAAAAACCAATTTCTAAATTACTAGCTTTCTTAACCAAGGGCCATTAAAAGCATGATTTATTTTACTCAATAGTTTCTATAGGAATAGGTTGAGAACGAACAAAAGATTGAAAAGCAAGAGATTTTGGGCAGAGTTCGTATGCATTCTAAATTTAGCTCTAACATTTTAGAAAAATTTAAAACTGAATATTGCATATTTTTCTAGAAAGCTTAATATTTCTGAAAATTACCATACGGATAAGTGCAAAAACGAAGGATGTACATCAAAAGGACTTGAAAGAATGACATTAGCCCATTTGAAAAGCCAATTTCTGAATTACTAGCTTTCTTAACCAAGGGCCTTAAAAGCATGATTTATTTTACCCAATAGTTTCTTTTGGAATAGGTGAGAACGAACAAAAGATTGAAAAGCAAGAGATTTTGGGCAGAGTTCGTATGCATTCTAAATTTAGCTCTAACATTTTAGAAAAATTTAAAACTGAATATTGCATATTTTTCTAGAAAGCTTAATATTTCTGAAAATTACCATACGGATAAGTGCAAAAACGAGGGATGTACATCAAAAGAGACTTGAAGAATGAATTAGCCCATTTGAAAAGCCAATTTCTGAATTACTAGCTTTCTTAACCAAGGGCCTTAAAAGCATGATTTATTTTACCCAATAGTTTCTTTTGGAATAGGTTGAGAACGAACAAAAGATTGAAAAGCAAGAGATTTTGGGCAGAGTTCGTATGCATTCTAAATTTAGCTCTAACATTTTAGAAAAATTTAAAGCTGTATATTGCATATTTTTCTAGAAAGCTAATATTCCCGAAAATTACCATACGGATAACTGGGAAAACGAGGGATGTATGTCAAAAGAGACTTGAAGAATAAATTAGTCAATTTTAAAAGTCAATTTCTAGCTTTCTGAGCTTGAACACCCATTAAACGCATTACATACTTTGCCCAATAGTTTAGTTTGAAATACGTTGAGAACAAATAAAGCATCGAAAGGCAACAGATTTTGAGTACTTAACATCCCTCACTGAATTATGTTTCCCCATCCTCACGAGTTTAAGAACACCAAGACAAATAGTGATCACAATGAAATGTTACATCACTTTAGAAGGTAAAGTTTACACTTTACAAAATAGCACGTGAAAAAGTCACGTTAATATCATGTCATAAATACAAATACTTATTTTTAAACTTTAATTTATTTATCAATTTGGAACTTAACCTTTGTTAACCAAAAGAAAAAATAATAGACTATGATGACCTAACGGAATTGGAACAAACAACAGGCCAAAAACAGAAGTTTGTGTTAAACAATATTATTCGGGCAAAATAAATATCATAACACTTTCAGAAAATATTTGTGATAATACTAATTCTACTAATTATAATGAAACACGCTCTAAAACTGCATCCGTACTTGTTGAAAATATTGATTGTGCTTTTAATAAGACGTCAGAATTAACTTGCAACCAGATGTTTGATGGTGCTTCTAAACTATTGAATGGCTTACCTATATCCGAAAATATTAATAGAAAGATGTACTTTGAGCAACCGAAGGATTATGAACAGTTACCTTTTAATGCTAGCGTTGGTGCTGTATGTGATGAAAACGACAATATTATAAATTCAACGAATTGTTCAAGTTATTCTAGATCAGCAGACTTTAAATCTGTTGAAGATTCTATTGCAGATGCAGATTGAATTCCAAATAAAAACAGTTGTAACTCATTTCAATAATACTCTCCCAGTTGCTCGAAGTACATCTTTCTATTAACGTTTTCCAAACACGTAGACCAGATAGAACTGACAATGTGTGTTGAAATGGTTTGGAAACGTCTGATTACAAATTAATTCTGATGTGTTATTAAAAATACAATCAATATTTTCAACAATCATGGATGTAGTTTTAGATCGTGTTTAATCGATTATTAATCGAATTAATCGATATTTAATTTTTAAAAATCACAATTTAACCACAATTGAAATTGCGTAAACCAATTGTTGTAATAGTCAGATTCAAATCTCTCCACGTTAAAAGATTTAATTTATTTTATTATTTCAGTGGTAGTAACAGGTAAAACATGTCTACAAATATTCCTGTACAATACAGAACAAGAGGATTTAGAGAAAAATTAATCGCAATGACTAACAATTGCACTTGCAATTCAACCTAGTTTATTTGAATTTTGTGCCTGTTTCATCTAAATTTTAATTACATTTAGTAACTTTTTTTTAGATCATCACTACCGCATGTTAGGTCCATCAAAAACGCTTCAAACATAACCTCAAAATAGCACCTTTTAGAGACGGTTTTTAGTATTTTTCATTTATTGCCTTAGAAAGCGAATAGGCATCTTAGACTGCGGGAACATTCTCTTTGCGTTAATATGCATATAAATCGCTAAATCAATCTTCATCACATCTATTAATCTTCATATGGAACTACAGCCGAAAAAAAAACAAAGCCAGAACAGCTAATTTTAAATTCGCAGCTTATTTCATTAATTTCCTTTACTATTATTTGAAGATTAGAATAACTATTGCGTCGATCATTCTGAAACTTTTATTTGACAAACGACTTATTCGCATCATCAACATAGACTCGTATCTATTTGGTCACCCTTGCTTACAGGAGGTTACGCGCATTGCATTAACAAGAGTAAAACATAACATAAACCAATTCAAAGACTTTGCTGATCGAACTTGAAGATTATCGTGGATGCTAGTAATGCATAACAAGCGCACTTCTCATATCGTGGCGTTTGCTGGATATGTTAGACATTTTGATAAGGTCAAGTGATGATGTACTAATTAATGTTGTTCAACATTTGCTTAATCGCCAAAAGACGGTCGTCGCTATCTAAAAAAAAAAAAAACCTTATCATTAGCGGCGGTCAATTGCAAGAAATTACAACTTTACAACCGCTCTTAGATAAATTAGGAATTAGATTTATTGCCATTAGCAAAAGAAAACGCAATTAATTAGCAATTCGTATAATAATTGATAATTATACAATATTAATCTGCACTCTATACATTCAAAAATACTTAATTATGCGTAGCCTCCAAAACCGTTGAATTAGGAATAAGAAACTTTAATACAGAGTGATTACAAACAATAACATCAAGTAAAATGCTATTATAACATTAATTCCGTTCAAAATGAGAAGTGAATTCATTAATGAGCTAACACAAAAAGACCATCACTTAAAATTGATAATACATAAGTCGATTTAAATTAATCTAC